>JAFJYG010000126.1:0-83314 GCA_017366145.1 Cadophora sp. M221 | reverse complement strand
GTCTATTCGATTTTGACGCATTCTTCGTACTCCACGAGCCTTGAAATCTCGAGATCCAGATCATCCACCAACTGAGAATTTCGGCCCCCTGATGGCGGAATCGGTGAAATTCTTCCCATCTTCATATGTACGCATCCATGCAGTCCGGCCCAACGCCTTTTTGAAAAAGCCCAAGAACGCCAGACCCCACATTCAGCCAGAAATACACACTGAACAACCCTTCCACTCTTAATCCATATCCATACCATCTTCGTCCACGTCCTGCACGAGAACCTTCCTCCTCTCCTTCATCTTTCCAAACACCTTGCTCTTCTCTCTCTCCAACGGCGCCTCCTCGATCTCCTCGCCCAACTCGGCAGCCTTCGCTCTCTCGCTCGCGCGCATCTTGGGCAGCAGATGCTCGTTCTCGGCCACCAGCTTGCGGTTCGCCTCCTTCTCGCGCTCCTTGTTGCCAGCCATGCGCTTCTTGTAGAAGACTCTCTCGCGGCGCTGGCGGATCTCGGATACTCTCTCCATGGCGTTGAGCGTCTTGGCCACCAGGTCACGGTTGTAGCGGACGGGGACGTTGCGGCGTGCGGCGAAGGTGAGTGTGCTGTCGACGACCATCTCTTTGCCGGCAGACTTGCGGAAGGCTTTCGTCCACTTCAGCTTGCGGGGGTTACGCTTCATTTTGAACTATAAGGAAATATGTTAGTTTAAGTACTTGTGAGCTGGGTGTGGGAGTGAGAGGAATTGAGGGGAGTCCGTACGTTCTTGTGGCATTTCGACCGGCAGAATCTGAAGAGTCTGGCATCGTTGCGAACGAATGTGATACCCTTCTATAGAAACAATTAGCACTGCACTTCTCAAAAATTCTCTCTAGGGTTTGCTTCGAGCTCCACGACATGCCGAGCCAATTCAATCAAACAGCCCACCACATTCTGTCGCAACCCATCCAAAGCACTTCATAAAGAAAACCCCGGGAATTCGAACACCTACCGAAGGGTAGCACGGCTGGGAGCAGAAATAACAAGTCTCGATCCTCATTGTGGTGACGTTGTTAACCTCAAATCGAACTTGTCACTGTCTCTTCCTCCACAAAATATAATCTCGATGACCTTCAAGAAATTTCACAATCGCTTAGCACGATAAAAGATTGCGCTAGTCTCGAACACGTTAAGGTGCTGGTCCAAGCGCTATCGAAATTGTCGTCGGCTTCTGACAAAGTCACCAGCCGATACCTTCAGAAAGTCAACAGAATCGTTCACAGCCTGTCAAAATCAACACTCAAAGCCTACTCAGACATACGAAAGGAAAGGGACATATTGAGGGACTGTGCATATATTCTTTGAGTGGGAATAATGGCTTCTATTCTGGCGATGGGTGCTGGTGTCGCGGTGGCTGCGTTTCTGGTATGGATTTGGATTTGGAAGACCAGCTTCTGGATGAATGGGCACCACTGACAATTTCCAGGGCAGAGCGGGGCTTGTGGCATTGAGGCGATCGCGAGGAGAGGCTGTTGGCGCATTGGGGAAGGCGTTCTATAAGGGCGGATTCGAGCCTAAGATGAACAAGAGAGAGGCATCTCTCATCCTCCAACTTAGGTACGCCCCCTCGAGCCCTTGGAAGAAAAGGAGCACGGGAAACTGACAAGAACTCACAGTGAGCGCCAACTCACCAAGGAACGGATAAGGAAGAATCACAGAACACTTATGATGTTGAATCATCCCGATCGAGGCGGAAGTCCATACCTGGCCACGAAAGTCAACGAAGCGAAGGAATTCTTGGAGAAGAACGGGTAAAATGCTGGCCCTGGGGAGGAGAGGAGATGTATATCATTGTAATAATGTACAATATCGGGGTTTGAAGCATCAGCGTTGGCGTTTAGCGACATTGGATTTGGGGGATTAATGAATGCCACAAAGGGCAGATCTCTTCTCCGAAAGAATCGAATTATGGTCAGTCAGTGTCGTCACTTGAGTTTTGGCTTCCTTTTGGTTGTGAAATCAATGCTTTTCTACTGAATGGAAGGTGTGTGGCCTCCTGAAGTCTAGGTAAGTCCAATGCGTGAAACACAGCTTCAACTCTTCGCTCATCGATATCATGCTCGCCCTTTGTCTTAACGCCTCAGACTCCCTCCACTAATGGATCTCGAAAGGGCCGACAAGGCACTTGGGGTATTACAAAATCGTGTCTCATGGTTTGTAGGGCTGGTTCTGAGACGCAGTTCTCGGACATCACTTCCTGCCCGAATCGTCAACGACTGCCTACTCAGCTGTGGCTTCGTGAGAAGGTGATTTCGGACCGGACCAGTGACTCGTATCATAGGCCCCATCAGTTGTGGTATGTGGTTCACCAGATCCCTTGGATATACTAGTCTTCTGCAGCAGACTTTCGAGTTTTGCGGTTTTTGCTGAGGTATGAACTGATGCTGGAGCACCAACGGGTCCTGATGCGGACACTGATCGCCACTGGCTTGATCTCTCCCTGCGATTTTGATTGCTAGTTGGCCGTTAGTTTCTACTGGGGAAATTCAATGTCGTGCGAGGAACTTGTGACGCAAAAGGATATCCAGCGAGGGAATTCGAACTAACCTGCTCAGCATGGACGAGAAAGCCTCAGTAGTGGCATTGAGCTGGGACGGTGGTCCTCCCCAACCGTTATTGCTTGTTCCCCGTTGATTGCTATCCGATCCCCATCCAGTCGAGGCTCCCCATTGACTATTACTAGCTCCCCACCCAGCGTTGGATTGAGACGAGGATTCCTTCTTCCATGGACCCCGAGGTTCTCTTGATGATGGCGCAACAGGGGGATTATTTCGTTGCCAGGTTTGGGATTTCATGGCTTTCTTGACTTGAGGAGACGGTTGCTGAACTACGGGAACCGGAGCACCCCCATCACTGTTTTCCCCTCCAGAGCTCCAGCCTTCTTCTCTCTCAACTGCAATCTCCACAGCTTCTTTGACGGATCTAATTATGTCAGTGCATGCTATAACGAGAGGATTGGACGCTGCTCACTCGGAGATTCGGATCTTCTTCTCCAGATCCTTGATCTCTCGCTTCTTCTGCTTCTCTTCGATATGCTTGATAGCAATTCCGACCATGGCTTGCAGGGTATAGACAGCGTCATTACCTGCATTATGTAGGTTCCAGCCGATGATACCCAAATCTGCGAGAATGCTACCCAAGTTTCGTGGATTTGCCTCCCGCTTCAGGGATCTCCACATGATGGCAGTGTCTGCCTGTTCTAGCAAATTGGACAGGTTGAGGACGTCATAGCCGATAGATTGCAAGAAGTTGATATCAGCACCAACATCATGGCCAACTAGAATGATGTTACGCTTGGGCTGCCCATCGTCATCAGTGGTGACTTGTTCCGGTCCCGAGAATGGTGGCTTAAAGCAGGTCGAAATGATGTGGGGAGCATCTCTGAGATTGATGAACTCGCTGTCACTATGTCATATCAGCTTGTCAACGTCCTTTATCATGCTTGTGCATTTGGCTGATCAACTTACCCAAACTCAAATCTATCAGCACACCCAGCCACGAAGTCGGTATTGTTGTAGTTTTTGTGCTCGTTAATTCTGAAGTGGCGAGCACGAATTTTCTTCATCCATTCAGCTCCCCCCTCCCCAGGAGCCAGAGACTTGAGGTCATTGGTGTCCAAGGTAGCAATACCAATCTCGGTGACAATTCGAGTGTTGCGCTCATAAGCTTCGACATCGATGCAGACGAACACCACGGATCCTTCTTGCAGATATGGAGCAGCCTCATCGGCTTTGAACACGGCTGATGGGGGAAGCTTAGCGAGGGCCTCCTTGACAGCATCCTCATATCTGCCCCATCCCTGATCAGTTTCACCAAGTTCAGCTTTGATAGTGGCAATACGACCTATGGTAGTTGCTTTAGTTACTATTTCCGGTTTGTTTTGAGGTGTGGAAGGGAAAGCGGAAGCCGAAACTCTCAAGTGAATGCCATGATGTCAACTCAGGGCATTGAACGAGCTGATTCTTACCTGAGGTGGATTCGCGAAGTCCTAGATATCTCTGCACTCTCTTGATCGAGTGTGACCACGCCTGCTGTTTCTCAATTCGCTCTTTCTTCTGCTTCTCCTTACTGGCAGTCTTCTTTCCCTTCTGAGCTTGACTCATCAGAGCAATCTTGGCCCGGAAAGCAGCAAGAGACCTATCGGATGGGGTGCCAACAGCACCGGGCTCACCATTCAATTTGAAGTAGTGAGGTGGGACATTATTTCTCAAACTCTCTGCCATTTCGTTATTGACAGAATGTCCTAGATATCGTGGCTGGGGAGTGCCGTCGTTGTTAAAGGTGACTTGGAAAGAACCGTTTGCCCCCCCAGTAGGAAGAGCAAGGCCTGTATGGAGCTTCTGATTGATTCTCTTTAGGAATGACTCGACTTGTCGGGTGGGTACTAATAAGATGGGTTGAAGATTCAGGTCGGAGGGACCGCGGTAAATGTAGAAGCTGTATGATATCAATATGAGAATTTTTCCATGTGCTGAAAATGAAGGGCAGAAGTGATAAGAGTAAATAGGGATCGTTGACGTGCTTGAGAGAAGATATACATGTGCTGAGATTTCTTATGACACGGGAAGAAGGGAAAATTGTAAAGAGAGGGTGGCGGGGGAAGTGAATAATGAGATATAGGTGACGGCCAGGCAATCTCAACTCCAGTTTGGATCCAAAGTCCTCAGTCTATTTGATGACATTGAAAGTGAGTGAAATGAGCGAAGTGAGAGAGAAAGAAACAAACACTCACAAGTCCCAGGGCTCGTTTGAGATCTTTCCTCGATCAAAGAAACCCTCCGCAACACGTTGACGATTGTTAACGCCAACATAGGTGTACGGATACTTCTTCACAGCCGCCCAAGGGATGAAGCTTTCACCTTCATTCGTCAGCTGTCCCTGTTTGAGTTGATATGTAACGAATTCTTGGGGTGGTTGGTCTACTCCATCGCCTGTAGTAGATAATGTCAACGTCCTGTACCAAAATGTCTTTTTCAATGTCCCATAAATATTACAGGACATCAGAGTCAACCTGAGGGATACGTACCAAGAGTTGTGTAAAGAATATCATTGTTCTTCTTGGTGGCTCCTCCGCTGGTGATATACTCATCCGAATCCGACCCTGAATTGCTAGGATTATGATCGTTCTGTTGTGGCTGGACGTGCGACCGGCTGGACTTTGGTGAAGGCATCATGGATTCGAGGCTACGCCGGATATCACCGGGTTCGCTAATGTTGCTTAGGGCATCCAATTTCTTGAATCTGTCCATTTCTGTTTGGGGGAAGGAAAGCCCGAACGTTGTTTGTGGTTGCTGCAACCAACCGAGTATGACTTTGTTGTGATAAAATACAACCAGAGCAGGCTAAAGCGGTTCAACCCAGAACCTACCACAACTTGGATTGTGTGTTCTGGTCTGATGTTGACTTCTGGTGAGGGCAAAATCGGTGGGATGGTAGCGTGCGCGCTGTGTTTACACAGAGGGCGACGGGCAGAGAGAAAGAAGGGCAGAAGGGCAAAAGGCTGGAGGGCACGGTGATGCCTGAAACCGAAAGTCTTGCAACAAACGAGCTTAGCACATTTGGTAACGGGGTAGGGACTATAAGCTTCTTCTCTTGTTGGAAAGCCTTAAATGGTAGGTTATTTTCATTGAATGGCTTTTGAATGTCGTTTGGTGAATTCTGGTTATGTGGTATCGTAGCTCATGTGCTGCAGTTGAAGGTGCTCCTGCATCTTTCCACATCAAGAGAATTTCTAGCGAATCACACTAGCGAAGGAATAAATAGAGGGAAAATCAGCCAATACAGCTTTCTCGGAACTGTCACAGGTATCTGTGTAGGTGAAATAGCTAACCTCCTCTTGGTGATTTATTTTCTCTTACCATTTGAGCACAATATTAATTTCCTGGTTGGGATTATTCTACTCCATTTTGATATCTATTGCGAACACTGCCGACTATCCCCGTTGAATTCAATTTCCACAGCAGCGCTGGAAAGTTTACTTGAGAGGCTGTACTATACAATCAACCATACAACAAAGCGCTGGCAAATTAGAACAAGACGCAATACTTTTCAGTGGTATCAGTTCCCAAACGCCAATATCTCCAGCTATCTGTACAAATACCGCATGCCTGCTGTGCTCGCCGGCTACAGTGATGTAAATCATCCAAACTTCAAGAACTCTGCAGCCTCCTGCTCTGTCACTTCCGAGTCCCCGTTGCCTCGAATTAAACCCAGTTTTTGAAACTTGAAATCCGCCCAAAAGTTTCTCTGATCGCCGAACTCGTTGTTAAAGATGCGTTTCTTGAAATCCTTACAGAATTCGTTGTAAATCTCGGGCATGTCAATGTCAATCATTTCGTCCCTGAACACTTTCATATGCGAGAATGTTACAGCATGGTGGGCGTTACCATTGGCGGACTGGAGGGATTGTCGTACTACCTTTCCCATGTGAGTCGTCGCTCTGATGATTTCCTCGTCCTTCTCGGCCATTTCAATCATCTGCTTGAACTCGGGAATGGCATTATCCTGTGCGATTTCGTTCTTCTTTCTGCGAGTATTGAGAAGATCCTTGACGTCGAGACCTGACATAGGCGTGACGGTCTCCCGTCCCCTCTTGCCCTTGGCTTTCTCTGGTACTGCGCAAATGTTAGCTACACTGCGAAGGGTCAATTGATGGGCCAGTGCTTACCTTTAGTTACGCCAGAAAACTTTAGTAGGGTTTCGAGTTGAGGTTCTGCATTGGCAATGAGCTCCGCTGGCGGCTTGGACCTAGATATAATCAGTTCTGAAGTTTACGAGCTAGAAATAAGCTGAAAATGCTTACCATTTCGTCAAAACAGCCGCTGGTTCACCAACTTCGCCATCTGGATGAATGGCTCGTTTCTTGATCGCTTGATTGACACGATGAACGTTTGGAGAGAATGTCTCCTCGATTTTCATGAATTCTATGGGGTTCCCATCGTCATCCTGTCCGAAAGTACTCAGATCCATGCCTAAAATGGGAATCAGTAAACTTAGAACAGGACTTTACGTCTCTCGGAACTTTCGAGAGAACAAAGGGCGAATATGCAGATTTACTCACTGTCTACATAATCACTCATCGCGGTGGTCAATTCGTCCGAGGGTAGGTATCTGTGCTTCGTAATGACGGTACCTGATGAGCCTATAACCTTGTCCAAAGGAGGAAAACGATAGACACGAATGTCCTCTGCATATGGTAGCGGAACATCGATGAGACATTCTAGGTCTGGCTCAATTGATGGAGCGAGAAGAATAAGCTGTGGAGCTTTCCCCTCCTTGGAAACGATTCGGGCAACAGCATACGAATCGAGTTCATGCAGCGCATGCACAAGAGAGGACATAGCCATTCGTGCCTTATCATTGACCGGTTGAGCGATAGTTATGCTACTTTCACCCATAGTGAGATACCTCTCGTACTCAAGCTGCGTTAGTTGAACTCTAGAAATGGGGAATACGAACGGACCTTATCATTTGGCACAAAGCCAATAATGGAAAATCCCTGGGGACTATTGAATCTGGTGACATCTTCTTCATCCTGACCAAATGGCACAGCAGTACTGCCATAATAGTATCCTTTTGCCAGTTCTTCTCGTGTGACATCCACAACTCCTCCAGCACCTGAGGCATCATTGACACGATATGCACGGGAACTCTTGACGGCTGAAAGGGCTGGAGCATCGGCCATTTCTGTATCCTCCACGGTATTTGAGGATTGTGCAGTTCCTTCTCCGTTTGAGTTGGCAGCTGCAGAAACAAAAGCACTTGCTGAGGGGGCTTTTGCTTGTTTCGTTCTGAAGTATCGTTGGACATCAATGTACAGCGCACTCTCAGGATACTTCGCGAAATCACCAAGACCTGAGGGTAAAATTAGGAGCTTTTTTTTACGAGCAAAAGACATATATGTCGAAATAAATGCAAAGCTGAGCTAATTTCGACGGGTGACTTTTTAGCCTAACAAGGCCAGACGGGATAATGCTTACCAAGGCGTCCGTCATACTGCTTGAATGGCCTCGTAGACTTGACTGTGGGATTGGCAAGAGAAGCTAGAGCTTCTGCCATCGTTGCGAACATTCCGTTGGTGCATTTATCGACCAGCTTTGCCAGTATTGCCTCATTATGTTTCTTGAGAGATGATTTATCTTCTTCTTTGAAACCAAATTCAAGATCATCAAAGTCGATACCCAGTGTAACAAGTTCAATTCCGACCTCATTAAGTCTTTCTGCGATTGACTGTATTGGTTAGCTGTATGTAATGTGACAGTACTGAGGATATTCAGGCCACAGCTTCTTCCATGTTGGGAGAAAGTTGAACAGGGATCGAAGTATGAATATAAGCGAAGATGAAACAGGGCAACCTACCTCTATGTTATCGTCGTCAATACCACCTTGGCCATCTGTGACCAGCACAATCTTGCGCCCAGTTTTTGCAGGCTTCCCAGTCTTGAGTGTGGTAAATTTGTCAACAAGGTCGATCCCAAGAACAATCGCTGATACAGCGTCACCCATCTCCGTATTGCTGCTACGTATTTTTGACCGAAGATCGTCGAGGCTCGGAATATCCATAGGGCCCAGGGGCTTCAGGACGCATATGTTCTCATATTCGCCATCGGAATGAAGAGGATTATCGGTTTCGTCTGTTCTGAAGCCTATGATACCAACGCTGAGCCCAACCCTATTCGCAGACATAATAGTGGCGAGTTTGTCCCACACATATTCCATAGCATAGTCGAGGTCGCTGATAGTTCTGCCATCTGGAAAGCGTTAGCTCAGGGCAATGCAATGCAGATGGCGGTGTTGTTCACATGGGACAGCCTGGACTTGAAAGGCAAAAGAGGGAATCTTGATAATTGGAAATCAATACTTACTATGGCAATCGCCGGTAGTCGATCCTAGATCTACAATGTAGATAGTTGCTTCCTTGCTCGCCATGTTGTTGTTGAAGGTGTTGGAGATGAGTGGAGGAGCATGCTGTAAATTGGGAAGAAAGCTGGAGGTTGACGCGCTGGAAAGAGGGCCCTCAGGCAGACGCGGTTCACGAAACCAGCTGATCTGAAAGGCTTGGCGAAACCCATAACTTCCTGTTCAATGTTTGGTTTCTATTACATGACATTGAGACTTTCTTGTCATTGATTCTACTTCAAAGTCACAGAGATATTTATAATTAATGTTTCAGGTAAAATACCTTTAGGTAGGAATAAATATGCTGCTGCGTAGTAATTCCAGCACACCCTCCCACGGGTTGACTTGCAGCTGCCTCGGCAGCTTGATTCTCGATTTGTAGGCGTCATCTGTTGCATCAGGCCATCCCGATATCAACATAACATTTCCCTCGTGCTTGAAGATTCAGCGAAGCTTATCTACACTCAATTGTACTCTGCCTACCATGTCAGACGTATCGATCTTCAAAACTGCGGCTCCGTACCATATTATCTCGTAAGTTCTGGCGATCTCAAGCCACTTTGTCTCTATCTGAAGGGAAGTAGTTGTAGAGCTAATGATACTTCTAACAGATATGGCACATTGCTTGGAACCCAATTCTTTCAGGTAAGATACCTCTGATATTTCATCGACATTCCAGTAACTAACACTTCCCCAAAGACATTCGTGGGCGGAATCGTAAGCTACAAAGCTCTCGCGCGACCTCAATTCTCCCAGCTTCAACAGAAGCTATTCCCTGTATACTTCGGCATCCAAACAACCCTTCCTGTCGTAGTCGCCCTCACATATCCCGCGTCGAAACTAGGTTTGGGAACATCATCGGGTTTCCATGGCGTATTCGCAGATGTCAACAGATGGAGTGTCTTGATTCCCATCGCAACGATCTTCGTTACGAGTCTGGCGAACATGGCTTTGGTCGGTCCTGCTACAACGAAGATAATGAGGGAGAGGAAGCACCAAGGTACTTTACATATGTGCTGGAGAAAGTATAGGACATTGCTGACTATGTTGGCGCAGAAACTCGAGATGGAAAGAAATACTACGACCCTGCACCACATTCTGAGGAGATGCAGAAGTTGAATAAGGCATTTGGCAGCATGCATGGTATTTCGTCGCTGCTGAACCTTACAGGCTTCATTGCTACTTTGTGGTACGGTGTTTCTCTTGCTGCAAGGATTCAGTAGGTGGCAGGGCTCACGATTGTTGAAGAATCGTACATACCCTTGATGCTGTACATATTGCAGTTTCGAATGTCTCCACTTGGCTTCACGGCATATCCTTCTCTTCAGGTTTAATGGTGATTGCACATCAATACGTGATTTCTAGCTTGACCGGGCCACGAATCTTCTCAGTCGGGCAAAGGCGCCCTGTAGACGAGTGCTTCGAATCTTGCATGCCTGAAGGATATGAAAACTGCGCCAGTTACAATATGACTTTGTGGAATCAATAGGCTTCCTCTTTTTGGTGCCCTCTAGGCAACTTCTTCATCTTTCTTGTTGCCCGATTCAATAGCTCACATGAAAGCGTTGCGACCAGCCTTGCATCACGCTTGTGGCTTGCTCAAGTGACACAGGTGATGCCTGCAAATTCCCACAACACTTACTTGAACTCTCAGCATTCTCATTTTCATTCCCATATTGCAAAACGCCATCAACAAGACACCCACGACATAAACCATGGCTTCAATAATCTCCTCGTTCCATGACTTCCAACAACTACCACCCGAGTTACGCCTGCGAGTCTGGGCTCTAGCTTTACCACCACCTCGCATCATCGAGCTGACATGGACATCTCAAGCCCGCTCCGTGACCTCAAAGTCAACAACACCAGCTATCCTGCACGCCTGTCAGGAATCCCGATACAGCACAATCGGTTACTACCAGGAAGTTCAACTCGGAACCTGCTCTCAAGCCATCCTGGTTGATTTCGAACGAGATACCATCTTCCTCGGACCAGGCTGTCGGCACCTAGTTCCATCCGGCAAGTCAGACCCATGGGTGATGCAAAACCGGAAAGTCATTCGGGATATCAAAAGTGCGGTATTATTGCAACAACATTTGGGACTGGTGGCTTTCGACTGCGAGTTCCTTCTAGGCATGGAGGATTCGGAACGAGAGCATTCGTTGCATGAGATCTTGGATAGTATGGAGAAGCTCAAGCAAGTTGTGGTTGTAAAGACTGTAGACGGACAGAAGAAGAAGGCGGGTGGATCACTGGAGCCGGTGTTTTCTGATCAGAGGATGGATATGTGTATTGGTCGGCTTGAGACGTATCAAGACTTGAGAGGAGACCGACCGAAATTCACTTCGAGCAAGGCTATGCACAAGTCGATATCTTAGAACTCTTCTGTTTACTCCATGGGAACAAACGGACTTCGTGAGGATCGTGGAGTGGAAAACACGATCGGATCCAGTTGAATTTCGCCTTGTGACAATGAGTCCAGCATGAAGCTGGATTTAATCAAATCATTGGAGGGATATGACGGCCTGGAATGGTTTTTTCTTGATAAACGAGTCTTGGTGGGTCGATCTTTGCCATGACCAGTCGAATCGTGTTGACTATCTTCAGAACATCGAGCCTTGGTGGATTTTGTGGAATGTTCACGAACAAAGAAGTACTTGGTAAATTTCAGAATCACTGATATATGCACTGTATGCCATTAACAGGCTACCAGCAGTGTCAAACGAAATGACCAAAGAGGGTATTTTATGAAAGCAAAGTTCCACATGTCTATGTTAGGCTCTAGCTCTATATGATTGTGTTCTCAGTATACACTGGACCATATCTATTTCGAAAGTATACATGTTCCTCTATATTAGTCGTTCATCGTGCCCCTTGCATCTCCGAGTCCGCCTGGCCAAAGACTAGGCAGTTACAGGCCAAGTCATCGGCGGTGGTGAAGGCAAATGAGGCTCTACGGGTGTGAGTCCCGGACAAGTGTTGCTGTACGCAGCCAGTCAGCATAAACACCCCAAACTTTTCAAGAGTGACTTACAGCTTTACAAACTGCTGATTCGTATCAGGATAGATGACTGTAAAGCACCATAATTTAGCCATGACTTCAGTGCTCACTGCTCATTTTTGTACAGATGGAGACTTACGTATCGAATCAGCTCGGCCAAGTCCATTGATATTCGCAAACTCAACACATGAACCTCTCGTTGTGGTGGCAGGAGAAACCTGCCCCTTAAGGACCCAGCGAAATGCGCTTGTCCCTGCCGCATCGTCTCCGAACTGTCCTGTGGCTCCGTCGTTACTCCATGCTTGAACTGTCGAGTCAACTAAATCGACGAAGAGGAGGTCATCTCGGCCGTCGCCGTTGATGTCGCTGTTTAGATGAAACTGTCAGCACGCCCTAGCTTGAAGTGCGTCTGGTGGAGAACTTACGCAAGTCGCAAACCTGGGTAACCAAAGTCAGTTGAGTACATGTAACTGGTGCGATTTGGGACTTACTTTTTCGCTCTTTGCCTTCGGTATGTTTGATCTAAACAGGCGATTAGCCTCTCTCGTCGAAAATCATGCTTCTATGTGGACATCATCCGGACGTACTTGACCCTGGTTAACCATTTGATTGATGCCTTTGTTCAGATATCCGTAGAGCTGGCCATTTGACTGCATGCAGAGAAAATCGGCCCTGCCTGTACAGTAAATTACAAGGTTAGCCGATATCCAGCCAGGTGTCGCGAGATTGCAAGGAGACATACCATCCCCATCAATATCGTTCCATCGAACGCCAAGATCTTGGAGGTCAAAACCGTAACCTTCAGTACACGTCGCTGTCCCCGTTACGACGCCAATGTTGGTGAATGCGAATTTTCCGTTCGCAAAGTCATTGCGAAGAACCGTGGTAGCTCCTGTGGCTTTGTCGACTAGTAGCTTTGGACAAGTTAGGAGGTAGCTGGAATTGGAAAGACAGGTCAGGTCGACTTACAATATCACATCTCTTGTTGCCATCAAAGTCTTTTCAAATTAGCGGTGAACATACGGCCTTTGGAGGGCTAAATATTTCAATCGCTTCCGATTGAAAGCAATTAATTGCGCAGTCTTGGAGTATCTCCAGAGCAATAGACGTACCTGCAAAATATACCTGAAGTGGTCAGATGTCAGTATAGTTCCTAGGAAATGCATATGGGATAGACGAACCTCTCTTCGAGATCGGTTAACGTTGTAGACAACACCATATTGAGTCCAAGTACCCCATTTATGAGTGTTCCCATACACTGTAATCTCGCCCATCAAAGAAATCCACTTTGAATACACTCTGTCAGAACCAAGTCTCCAAGTCACAAACAATCCTGCGACATTGAAATTGCTTACGATATAGTCATCAGAGCCAGACCCGGTCATGTCACAGTATCGAGTCCCATCTCCTCGCACAGCTACTCCGCCTTTGCCCATGTTCTTATTGATGGTAGCGTAGACGTTTCCAGTTGCTGGATTATCGGTTATTGCTACACGAGATCTGTCAGCGAATCCTTAACCTAGAAAACACACGCGGTGAGATTTCAGTTGTCGTGGTTCTGTAATGAATGGAAGAATCCGATCTTACTCGCGTAGTCCGCTCTCCCAGTACCCATTATTTTGCCTACAGAGATCCAGTCAACTTTGTTCTCAAATACATAAATTGTGCCATTCAGGAGCCAGATTCCACACACCGAAGGTGACATTTGCGCGACTGCTGCCTCCGCTATGCGTGACACTGTATGCAACAATTAGATCATTTTCCCAAGTTGTTTTCCAAGTGAGAAACTTACCCCATGAATTTCCATACAGGACCAAGGCCGGCACTGAATCCAAAAACTCATGTCAGTAGCTGAGCTGCAGCATGGGTCTAGAGCCGCGAGCACCACATACCTGAGGCCACGCATGTTGATGAAAGTTTCAACACGACCATTTTCGTTGACGTAAAGTACTGTACGGAAAGTCAGATGGACATTGAGCTTCAGTTAGGGAATTGTTTCGAAATCCGAAACGGATATTCTGTTACTCACGGTCATCTTTATGGTCACCACTATTGAGAGTGTGTTAGCATGTAGAATAAACGAATAGGGAGTGGATAGGATTAATGAACTGCACCCACTTTAGATCTGCGAATCTCCAGCGTGAAGGGGAATATGTTGAACTCAGGCCAGATGCAATGCCCCTGAACGGTGTCCATGCTGTTGGTGCAGAGTTATCGACTGCAGCGTTTCGCCAACCCGAGATCTTTCCATCTTGTGAAATGCCGACATAGCTAGACATTGTTAGAATTACAAACCCAATGTCATGAAATAAATTTCAGCACATACTCAGCTCTCCCGTCACCGTCGATGTCTAATTCTTGGGTTAGTCAAGGCCATGTCGGTCAACAAAAAGGGTTGCTCACCAGCTAATCGAACCTAGGGTACAAATTAGCAATATTCAGGTAAGGTGTTCTTAGAACTGGCTTACAAATTCTTTTGTGTATCCCTTGTCCCTGATCAGGTAGCCCATGGAGACCCAAGTGGGAGATCTAGCGTCTGCGCCAGGGGTATTCTTCCAGCAATTGAGATCCCCATTCGCTGCGAGGCAACAGACATCTGCTCTACCATCTCCAGTCATATCTTTGAGCCACCTGTTAGCAGTATGTCCTACTAGAATTGAAGATGACCATGGAATCGCGGGATGTTTGAAGCCAAGCAGCCAAGCGACACACTCGGCTAACAGAAAAGTAAACAATTACCTGCAAATCGCACCCCGCTTCGTAAACAGGATCCCGGAGCTGTTGTTACTCGTAAGTATGGACCCATTATCCCGTTACCTGTGTTCAAAGCAACACCCAGTCCGCCATTGAGGTCTGTAGAAACGCTGTGATATTGTCAGAACCGACTCGAGCACGATCAAGATCTCATTGAATCCTAGACCTACTAGACATAGTCATCAAGTCCATCTCCGTTGATGTCCTAATCATGTATCAGTGCTTGAACCTAAATTATCCGGGAATTTTAAGCAGGAAGTAGACATACCGCCCAGTTTACGCCGAGAGGAGATGGGTTGCCAACTCCGAGATATCCACCTCCCAACACTGCCGAATGGACATAATCCCCATCATTCTGTGCAATATGCATGTTAGTTTCATCATGTTCAGAGATTTAGAGAGGAGATATCACCACTCCAATCTATCTAGGGTTTAGGAAGCTGAGTCACGTACCCGTCCGGAGCCAGCATCGATCTGATAAGGACCAAGCTCGTTGCCAGTTGTCTTGTCACATGTGTTGCCTGCTACAACTACATCAGAGAAACTGGTACGAGTTGGCGCCACGAGCCATTTGGCAGACGCTGCGGCGCTGATTCCCTCTACACGCTTTTAACTCAATGCCCAACAATCTTGCGGAACATTTTGAGGAAGCTTACGATACCACACGGCAGCCATTTTCTCATATCCAGCATCCGTAGGATGTATCCTTTTTTGCAGTCGTCAGCCACGATCGATTATCCAGGGACTGTAGACTTACCCATCAGAAGTAATATCAGCCATACTGAAAAACGAACTTGACATATCCACTATTAGGATCTTCTTTCCAGCGGCTCGACGAGTTTTGACTATCCCTGGCAAATTCGAGTTGTATATCTTACCGTTCGCTGGCTGAACGGTCGTGGGGAGCAAAGTTGAAGCGATAATCGTCACCCCTGGTATCGTAGCAAAGAGACGGTCAATGAGCTTTGCAAGACGATTATGTGCATTGGCCACATCAATTCCATGAATCATATCGTTCGTACCAACCTATTAAATAGGGGAAAATTAGCTCTTGGATCATGAAGAAACCGGAAGAGGTACAAGACATGTTTCGGGAGCCAGGTCTTCAATCTGGCCCGAGGAGGAAAATAATGGCTTCTGAGTACCTACATGCAGCAGAATAAGATTTGGCTGGAACTTGATAGAATTTTCCGCCTTGGCAGCGACCTGGTCGATGAGATAACCTCCCCATGCTTCCATGTCATTGTCAGCCCTATATGAGGTAGCATCAAAGTTAGTGCTACTCCCAAAAGCAATAGATTCTCGAGGCACGGAAACAGAAATGGCCCTCCTTGGAAAGACGACAAATATTAAAGTAATGTAAATAGGGTGTGACTTACATGCTCCCAGCTTTGACTGTGCCGACCATGTTCACGGGATTGCCATCCCATACCAACTTATTCCTGACGCTGTTGCGGAAACCATTGCCACTCGTTGATGGGTAACCATATGCAATGGAAGCACCAAGTGTTAGAATTCTCAACGTAATATTGTTCGAAAGTCCTCGTTTGACTTTTTGGTGTTGAGCAGAATGAGGCTCCTCGTGTTTCTGGCTTGGACATTCAGCCGGCTCAAAATACGACTCCCTTCCATGCACATGGCTAAGCGCCGAAGTAGCTGTAGAAGTGTGATTAACAAATGAATCTTGCATTGTAATTGGGAAACCCACTTTCGGCTACCCAAAAGATGGCAACACATAAATGTAGAAGCCGCATAGCTGGGAATACTGAGTCGAATTTGTTTGAGCTCAGTCGAAAATGAAAATTCCCGGGGAACTACTGTTGAAAGGTTGATTTGCCCAACGATCACCATTCACTGGACAGAACCTGGTCCGGTCAAATGCCTAATCACGTCTGGTGGGATAGATGTTTTGCGCTTTAGCTCCCCCTATGTTCCAACTCTCCATTTTCCACACGGACAACGAAAGGTGCAAAATATTTCGATAGGAGAGGGAATGAACCACCTTCTTGCGAACGAGGTTCAATTGAATGGTCCAGGCCATGTTAGTCCAGGCAAAGAAGATTGGTGGCCCGTACTCGGGTAACAAAGTTCCCACAGAGATTGCAGCCAGCCCATGCCCCACGGGCTGGCTGGTGGCTGGAAGACAAGCCTCTACCCCTGAAGCAACGAGCGATCATTTTTTTAGTCTCTACAATTTTTTAATGCGTGCGAGAAAGGTGTTCAGAACTAAAGCTGGCTTGTCACTATTTTGTGTGCAAACATTGAATTTTTAAGTAACTGATATGCATTCTTTTTGATACATGACACTCACCAGTGTTTTTGCCCAGGGGTTTCATCAGAGTCCAGATAAGGAAGGTTGCTTCGGGATGATGCCACAGTAATGTCACCGAACGAAACCAACAGATTGCCCAGGCTCTCAACTCCAATCAGCAATCTGGAAAGATCAAAGTACTGTGTACTTCTCGTTACTTTGCCAAGAGGTCCCCTGTAGGAGAGGAGTTGGGCATCGCGTAGGTCTTCCACTCTGGGCATGTTTACTGGGGGTGATCTAATGCAGTATTGTTTTTGTTGTTACAAATTTCTATATTAATGCAAGCGCTCAGAGAAGCTGCCCGGAGCCTCGATAGGAGTCACTTCTGGTCACTTCTTCCATAAGACAAGCGTGCTACGCCTCAGGTCGAGCCTCAATCAGCCGCCTATAGAACTCCGCACTGGAGCACGCACTTCACGCTCCGTTTTCAACGTAAATCGAAACTCAAGGAGCCGCTCTAGTAACGAAATCAATATGTTACTCAATAAAATTTGAAGCCATCCAAATCGCCGCCCAAATGAAACACTTCTCGCTCAGGGCCGGAGGCACCACCCACATCTCTGTTAGCAACACTTCCATGTTAAACACAACGCGCCATTCTCAGAACTGTGGTCATCTCAAGAAGTATTGCTGCACCCAAGGCCCAGTATTCTAGCAGCTCTATGGAAAACAAAGGCTCCGTCCGGTCCTCCCCGAGTTCCGGATGCAATGTGTGACTCTGTATCTCGAGCTCAACCCCACTGAGCGCTTCGCTGATGGAGCAGCCAGTCCGTGGAGTTAATCACCCCGCATAACTTTCCGAGAGCTTGCTATGCTGCGACTAACTAAATATCATCACAAGATATAGATATGCGAGAACCATCAAGATATGCCGTCTGACTTCTCTGGAAATTGGATCAAGATCAAAAGTACTCGACAACTTGTTATTGTATTTTGCATCGAAGACTCTGTCGATGCTTTTGATATTTAGAAATAGCCAGCGAAGTTTTCACCTTTGAACTGGAGAGCCAATCACTAGCGCCTTGCTGAGGTACATCGAGGAGCTGTACGGTTTCTTTGTTTGCCGAGTCGAAATTTGCAGGCACTTGAAAACGACGAGAGCTATTCTCACGAAGGTCACGTCTTCCCACCGTTCTTCTAAAACAACACCACAACCCCAACAGACCATCATGGCTCCCACTCCATCAACAGAGGCGGCATCTACCCTGACCATTCACCCTTTTCCTCGTCTTCCTATCGAATTACGCACCATGATCTGGAACTTCGGAGCCCGCCAAGTTCGCGTCGTCGAAATCGAAGTGATTGACGCCAAATACAAGGGTGTAGGCTCTGTCCAGCGACTCACTTCCAAGACTATCGTCCCTGGTATATTGCACGCCTGCGCGGAATCTCGTGAGGTAGGGCTCAAGAGATACGAGAAGATCGTCTTCCAAGGCATCTTCACCGGGTCCTATATCAACTGGGACATCGACTATATTGGGTTCAAGCGTCACAACAACTTGGATACACGTATGCTTGCCGCCCGTCATCAAAAAGCGGACTGTTGAAGAACTGCCGTCGTATCGTCATCTTCAACACAACTCCAGACTTCATTCTTCTCAACTTCCGTTTCCGAAAACTCCAAAATCTAGAGGAAATCATCTTTATGTTCCCTACTGATTCTGGTATATTGAATCAAGGCTGTGGAAATATCAATCTTGCTCCGATGACCACCCCTGGGCCACGCGAAACGCCCACGATAAATGCATGCACCAACCAGATCCGCCTTACCATGATGCAGGAGAGAATTCCTGGATTTCAAAATTTGATTGGTACGTGCTTTCCTGTCCGCAACGCCCCACAACATAGGATCTGATATTTGATCCGCAAATATTGAGAAATACCATGCTCACGTCTTGAATAGCTATGCGGTCTCACAGAGAACTCGAAATACATAAGAGCTTGCCTGAGGACACCGGCAGAGGCGTCTTATACCCATACGGAGCACTGGTACAAACGAAGCCTGAGCTTCCGAGACGAGCCAACTTCAAGTCCCACCGACTACCAGAACTAAGAAATGCAGCTTTGAGCCTAGGCTTGAACGGAGGGGGCCGGAAGAAAGATTTGCTTGCAAGACTCGGGGTTGCGGATAAAGCAAGATTTGCTGAGGAAATGAGAGTCTACCAACATAACAGTATGTCTAGAGAACAGCTATCTTAGACTAACACTAACTTCCTGAAGTGCTAGAGTATTCTGCCAAGGTCGAAAAGATGATTCTGAAGCCCAAGAAACCCCGCTATAGAAATTTCGTTGCCTAGCCCAAAAACCAGTTAATGAACGCCGCACAGAGGAGGGGGCTGAGCTACGAAGGCAGTACGCAGGACCTACTGACTCGCCTTCAAGCATGGGACAAACCTCTGTACGAGAAGCAGAAGAATACGTGGAAGCAAGCACAGAGCGACTATCGGACGATGGAAGCGCGACCTGCTCAATTTGAATTTTTCTAAAGGGACGTCGGCAGTTTGATTGCCACTTTTTCATGGTGTGCCTCGCAGCATCGACTTTGGTAATTGCGGCCCTTCATTATCTTTTCGTGGGAAGGGTGATACGTTGCTGCACATGTGACTGTCATTGGGGTTGCAGCTTTCTGGAAAAATGTAAGATTAGAGTGGTTCATCAGCACATAAAGGCCAGGAGCAGGGTATCAAATACATGACTCCAGGCCTTAAGTCTATGCACAAGACCAATGTTGTAAAGGAATTATACGAAGCAAAGAAAATGGCATGGATGATGCTGTGGCCGATGAGCTCGTTGCATCCTTAGGTTGGCTTGGCAGTTCCGGTTTTTGTTTACCTCTCGCTTAGCTGTAAGCCGAAGGATTTCCATGATGAGAGGTTGATGACATCGCTGACCCTACAAATCCTATGGGGCGCAGTGTAGTAGTAGAGAAATCTACTCCTACTATTGCATGATAGGTGGTTAAACCACCAACCTTCCTCCTTCTCTCCAGAGAAAGCAGACAATCTTACATGTCCTACTACTCTACGAGTACTTTTGGCCAACAGAAGAAATTTGTAGATCTCTCGAAATAGCTCTCAAAATACATTTCTAGGTGGCTGCTTCAAACATCTTCACCTCTGTCTAGATGAGCTTGTATACTGATCCACTGTTAGCTTGACATTACAAAGTCTAAGTCCGAGAATGAAACTTACTCCGCCGCAAATTGCGCATCTGAAACCCGTACTCCATCCCTAGCTTTATTCTGATCGTCATCACCATCATTAAAATCCCAAGATGAACTCTCGTCGTCAGACATGTCCAAATCTCCGAAGGCATCGTCCCTATCATCCGTGGGGACATCTTCCTGATGCTCGACAATCATTCTCTCCGACTGCGATCGAACAGGTTTCAGCATGTACTTACCCCTATCAGCATCTACAAATTTAACTAAAGTCAAATCCGTAACAAGTTCTCTCATAAACCTGGGAACATTAGGCGCTTTGTGATTCGTTTCGAAGTCCAACGTCGGGATGTCGGCAAGTGTGACATTTCCAAGGAGGAGAGGTCAGTCTGCGGGATTTCGGACGAGGTAGAGTGTTTCCAATTTAGAATTCAGCCTAGGACATATTTCGTCTATCAAATCGAGATCGTCTATCAAATAGAAATCTTTGATGTCGGAAACTATCATTGCTAGGTGCTTGCATTTTGTGAAAATGCTTTTGCTTTGGTCTTGGTAGAGTTGGGTGAGGAATTTAGCACCGTCTCGGTACCATTCAAGAAGAGGGTATCGAGGAGGGTTTCGATCTCGAAGTTGATATAAGTTGTCCGCCAGAAATCTCCCTTGGCAAATATCCTGCCATACTTCAAGGACATTCGTTAGCAGATGTGACTGACGAATATAGGAATCTTGTTAAACTTACATGGCCGAATTCCTCGTAAAACTCCAAACCGATCGCTCGAGATTCGGTACAAGTGTGCATAATACCAGGGACCAATGTATGAGTAGCATGGTAGGTGGAGATTACACCCTGATATAGAGAAGTCTCTACCACCCTCGGCTGGCGGGCCGAGTACTTCCATATCATTATTCTGATCTCTGGAGGCAGTGTGCAGAACCTGGGGAATCTGGGTAATTTTTTGCCCCTCTCGAATGTTAGCAGTGCAAATCTGTCGGCGTCGCGGATTTTTCTTCTGCTGGATTCTATTTCGAGGCACAATGAGGGGTTTGAACGATGTAGGATAAAAGACCCTGATGGCTTGGATGAGGAGGCTTCGGCGTGTTCTGTTCTGTCTATTGGGACATCAGAGGAAATATCTTCCTGGATATCGCTTGAGAGGCCATTTGAGTGTCGACTTGATAATGGATTTGCATTTGGCCCTGAACATCGACAAGTGGGCCACCGATTCTAACTCGGAGCTCTTGTGTGAATACTATTCTGGGTGCCTCGACTCCGCTACCAGTGCGGGTTCTTGAGCGCGTCTGTCGTAATTGCATTGAAATGGCACCTGATGTAGGTCCTGAGTGATCTTTTGATCTTCATAATAATGTTTCTCTTGGAGGAACACCCTTGGCAGAGTAGAGAGCCAGAGAGGTCCTCAAATGCCTGGGATCTAGAATCAAAAAGTAGTGTTTTAACGTCGAGTGTCTTCGTAATATTTATGCGAGAGGAGGAGTGTGAGGTCCCGTTTGTGTGAAAGTGGTTAGTAGGTAAGTAGGCGTGGACGCTAGGTACGGAGATAACTAAGGCACTCACCTTACAGTACATACCACACCGATACCTCCATGTAATAAATTATCTAAGTATAGTCCCCTGCTAAAGGAAACTACTAATATTTACTCGAATATAGGTTCAGCTCAGCCCTAGAGCTGCCTAGGTAGGGAGATACCTCAGGGTTTTTTTTATTTAAAACACATGTTGGTCGGGAGAGAAATAAACAATACAACACAACCGGCTTTAAAAAATAAAATAATGCACGAACAGCTTAGCATAAACATATCCAACCACAACTTTTCAAATCGAAATTTTGCTTTCACGTTCCTAGTAACCCAAACTGCCTCTAACTCAATAGCTTCTCCCTGGCTTCAATGTCGCCAGGTGGACTTGGGACTTCACGTCACCGGAACTTGCATCATACTAGTAGAACTGAAACGAGTAATGGAGGTGTAGTTTCTTTCCTTGTGTCTAACACTAGCGGAAACATGCAAGCAAAGATTAATAAAAAGCTCTTACCATGGCCTGTGGATTAAAAAATACCAAGGCAAGAGACCGTCTCTAGAGCCCCCGCTGAGCCGCAGATTCACTTCTGTGCTTGAGATCGCAGGGGATTAAGAAAAATAAATATAAATTAGAATTAAATCTATCGATATGTCTCCTTTCTACTTCTTGGCCGTGCCGTTCTTCTTGCCCCCCTTCTTCTCTGCCTTCCTCTCAAATACCTTGTCCTTCTTCTCTTCTACTTTCTCTTCAACCATCTTCACTGCTCTTTGGTCGCTAAAGTCCCCTGGGAGATCGGTGTACAGACTGGGGAGAAACTTCGAGACTCGGCTTTGGTACTCCTTGTACTCGGGATATTTCGATGCCGTAATAAGCTCAGTGAACCAGGTCGAGGCTTGGAACAAGATCAAGTATGACATAGCACCAATGAAGGTCCAGTTGTACATAACATCAGAAGTCCAACAGCCCCACTGGTATAAGACAACCCAAATAGCTTGCTCTGCTGCAAAATTGGGGTGTCGGCTCCACGACCAGACTCCAGTGACGACGAAACCACGATCGAGGTCTTCTTGGTAGAAGGAACGGGGAACCTTGGCTGTCTTCAGGTATTCCCTCTTGGCGTACTGGTAATCTAGCCATTGTTAGTGGGATGTGACGGCACGTGGGTAAGGATTTTGAGGCACGTACTCCACTGTTGCTGGTCTGCGAAGAATTCCAGGAGTACCAAGGCCATCATCAATCTTACGAAGACCATGTCCGCTGTTGTGAGCTCTTCCCCAAGTCTACCTGCCAGAAGTATAACGTATGTGGGAGTCGTGATAAGGAAAAGTAGGATGCTTTGTGCTAGAGAGATGAACAAGACGTTGAATATGAAGAAGAGGCCGGGATGGATCTTTTGTCGCAGCACCTCCCTGTTGAATAACGGTTAGCTGACTGAACCTGCGGGGTTTGCAGACGTTCCGTACCATCGATAGTCCTCTGATCCAATGTTATACCCACCCTTTCTCCAGTAGTTAAATGTCAATCGCAACTATGAATTCTGGTCAGCACAGCCCGCGGAGGATGCGGAAAAGATCTTACACTCCACACAACACTAAATGCGATCATGTTATCCAGTCTTTGGGTGTCCAAACCAGACAGATGGGCGTATATGGTATAATGTGCTATTTGACATGTCAGCACTGTATTGATTCAACAGTCCGTCGATCTGATTCCCCCAAGTCGAAGAGGGCGTTGGAGCCCCCTCCAGAGCATTCGATCCCCTAAGACACGGAGCAAACGTGAGAAAATGCTGACCATTGTATACTGTGGGAAGTATGCTCCAGAGTCTGTCCACTTGCGAGTAGTTTTTGTTGATCTCAGAGACGATGAGGAATAGAGGTGCGAGGAACAGCGAGAAGGCGCAGGCAGATATGAGTGGATTCGTGGCTAGATAGAGGTTCTTGAGGCCTGTAGGATTGTTGTATGTTTGGAGAATCTGCTGTGGGAGGTCGTAGAGCTGTGGGAGGTATGGGTACACAGTCTTTTCGAGGGACGAGCAGTCGATGATGCTCTTGATCACTGGCAAAGCCATGGTGTAAGAGGCTTGGGGTTGAAGGGTAAGAGTGGTAGTTGGAGGTAGATATTCACCGACTTCCTCTGAATATCCTGTGTAGAATACAGACAATGCAGAATCGGCTCTCGTTGACGTTGGCGGACGTGGAATCGTAGAGTGGCTTCGTGACCTAAGATGATAGTCAATGACGAGTGGGGCATGAGCTACAGGTAGATGTTGCAGGGCAGACCATCGATTGCTTGGCATATTCGCTTCCTTCCAAGTCAACTTCGGGGGCCAAATTTAAAGTTGTTCTGCATGGAAGAACCCTCGCACTTCAACTTCACGCGTCTTTCCACCCAAGACGAAGTTGCCTCATCTGCGCAGGTCTTCTCAACGCGCCGAGTGGGTCATTGATGTCAAATGATGTTATTCTACCTGCCTTGCATAGGCTCTGGGCTAGATAACCTCACAAAAGACGGTAAGGGTGTACTTGTCCACGTGACAGTGAAACCATGCCTGGAAAGATTCTCTGTGTTGCGGAGAAGAACTCCATCTCCAAGGCTGTAGCGGAGCATCTTTCTGGAGGTCATTATAATACCGTAAGTCGTAGGTCTTTACATTGACCATCCTTCCTGACTGACATGTATAGGCCAACACCAGGAACCAATATATCAAGAACTATACTTTCACATTCGACTTCGGTGCAACATGGGGCAATTGTGAAGTGGTTATGACTGCTGTGTCTGGTCATTTGACTGAAGCCAAGTTCGACAATGAGTATGAGGGAGATTGGGAATATCCTCCGCCGGAGGCCCTATTCAATGCCCCCGTGCGCACCAAAGTCGACCAAGTAGGTCTTCTCCAATTCACAATTCCCCCAGGGGCTGCTAATACGCGGGCAGGAGAAGCAGGCTATTGCCGACAACATCAAGGAGCATGCCAGAGGAGCCAGAGCGCTCTTCATATGGACTGATTGTGATCGAGAAGGGGAGCACATTGGCGGCGAAGTGCGTACCGAAGCTTTGAAGGGCAACCAACAACTTGTCGTTAAGAGAGCCAGGTTCAGCAACATCGAAAGAGCGTAAGTCGTCATAGAATTCGGAGTTATTTAAAGTGCTGAACGGATAGTCATGTTCTCCAGGCAGCTCGAAACCCCATAGATTTGGATGATCGTCAAGTCAGTGCAGTTGCAACTCGGATTGAGCTTGATTTGAGGATCGGTTATATTTTTACGCGATACCTCACCACTAACCTTCGGCCCCTTGGTGGTATTATGGCTAATAACGAGAAAGGTGAGCGGAGGATAATAAGCTACGGTAGGATACAAGTCTAGTCCCAAACTCGAAGTACTAACAGTAACAGGTTCCTGTCAGTTTCCAACCCTTGGATTTGTCGTCGATCGTTACTTTAGAGTCAGAAACTTCGTCCCGGAAACTTTCTGGAGTATCAAAGTCACCCACACGAGAGACGAGATCAATGTTGTTTTCAATTGGAAAAGAGTTCGATTATTCGACCGAGCCGTCGTTGTCATTCTCTTTGAGAGATGCATAGCTGCGAAAATAGCCAAGGTCTCTAAAGTACAAGAAAAACCAACCAGTAAATGGAAACCTCTGCCCTTGACCACGGTTGAGCTACAGAAAATGGCCAGTCGATTCTTGCGGATGAACAGTTCGCAAGCTATGACTATAGCCGAAGGACTCTACAACAAGGGATACATCAGCTACCCCAGAACTGAGACGGACCGCTTCGATAAAGGGATCAATTTGCGGGCACTGGTCGAGAAACAAATTCCAGACAACAGATGGGGTGGGTATGCCCAAGGTCTGATCAACGGAAGGTTCAACACGCCACGACAGGGAAGAAACGACGATAAAGCACATCCTCCTATTCACCCTGTAGCCTGGGTTGATCCTAATCAACTGAATGCCGAAGAAAAGCGAATCTATGAATTCATCACACGGCGATTTCTTGCCTGTTGCTCCGAAGATGCCAAGGGGCATGCTAGTGATGTCGAAATCGAATACGGAGGAGAAACTTTTGGTGCCCATGGAGTTATTGTTTTGGAGCGGAACTACCTCGATGTCTACCCATACGAAAACTGGAACAACAGCGTAACACTACCCAAATTTACTCTCGGCGAGACATTTGAGCCCACAGAGGCCATGATAACAGAGGGGCATACAACAGCTCCTGGATACCTGACTGAACCAGATCTACTTGCATTGATGGACGCGAATGGAATTGGGACAGATGCAACGATGGCCGAGCATATCAAGATGATCAAAACGAGAAGTTATGTGTATACAAGACCCAAAGGTGGCGGTGGCGGGAACGACAATCCACCAGCTCGTGGAGGTCAAGGAGGCCGAGCAGCAAGAGGTGGTAGGGGAGGAGGACGTGGAGGTAGAGGCGGCGCCGCTGCACCAGGTGGAGGTGGAGGCGGAGTGGAAGAATTCATACCTTCAACACTGGGTGTAGCTCTGGTGGATGGGTACGACAGAATGGGCTTTGAGATAAGTTTGAGCAAGCCATTCTTGCGGAAAGAAATGGAACTACGTATGAAGGATATTTGTGAGGGGAGGAAGACTCGCGAGCAAGTTCTGCGGGAGAGTCTGAGGCAGTACAAGCAAGTCTTCGAACAGTCGAGGGAGAGGTTGGACGTATTGAAAGCGGTAAGTTCCGTGTATCCTAGGGTTTCTCAACCCTGACTGCCCACTCTTTGCGGAATCTGACGTCGCTGATACTTATCTCAGTCGTGCAGACGATATGTACTCAACAATGGTGGAGCTCCTTGATACCCATTTGCACTGCATGGTCACGTTGGTGGCACGCTCAGAGGTTCGTCGCTGAACACTTCATGTCCGGAATATACGATCACCTGGCAACGTAACCCCGAGACTGGGTTTACGAAGAGCAGAAGGTTTCTAGAGTGATGATTTATTTTACCGACATTCGTAGGAAAGTGTTTTTCAATCATGACGATGATTTCTTTTGTTCCATTTCATCATTGAAGCTCTCCGATGATCGGCAAAGCTGGTCATATGCGCAACATATTTCGCCCATTCTTCCTCTCAGTGGCTTGCCATCCCGTCCTTGCGACACGATGGCCCTCGAGTGGTTCACGAACACCTTATCTAGGTGGGTCGGGAGAGGTCGGAATCCCCTCCTCATCCCACGTTGCTGGATAGTGCGGATTTGCGCGAATTTAGGTTTCTGCATCGCTTCACGAAGAAGCGCGACTGCGGAGAGCAGGGCAGACGTCAGCCATTTTCTAGCGGCCCGGCTGCAGGACTTGCTGTCGTGGCAGTATTCAACAACGTGGGGTAACTTGCAATTGACGATTCGGCCCCCCAAGCGAAGAGCGATCTGTGGGTGAATGGAAGAATTCAACAAAAGGGTTTCCTTGGCCGTGGCTACTGTACCTGTACCCCCTCTTTTTGGCTGAGTGTGTCTGCTGATCTCCGCAGAGGGAAACAACGTGGAGCGTCTGGTTTGTGGGCGAGGTTTGGTTGACGTTGGGCGATTTCAAGGTTGCGTCTACTGTACTCTACAGTAGCAGTTAGTTGTGAAGGGCTGGTCCAGATTATGACGGGCGGACATCAGTCGCACTCGCATCGCGCACATCTCCCGTCAGGATTGCTGGGTCTCCAGTTCTAGGCCGTGGTCCACTGATTGGGGCCGCTGGAGCGGAGCTCAACCAGCCCAGGAATCCTTGGTTCTGGTGCTTGGCCTGCCCTGTCTAATGCCACAAACCATCTCGGTAACTTTGGCTTGCTCCAACCAATTCCGGTCAGCAGGTATCCGATGCCGTCGGACAACACTGTAGGAACGCGAGCCAGCAATTGAATCAATCAAGTTTCGTCCAGAATTTCCTTTGTGTTGGCCTCTTGTGTTTCTTCCTGTTTTCATGTAGGAGGGGCGAGGGCTTTTGCTCAGCCATGCTTTCTTTGTTTCTCTCTCCTTTTCCAGTGCGCCATGATTTGCTAGAGCCAGCGCAGGTGAGACTGCGGTAATTATAGACCGGATTCTTGGTGTGTGCACTCTTTCAGTCCACTTTGCAGCGAGATGGAGAAGGAAAGGGAGGAGTCACAGACTCACAGGAATGGAAGGGGAAGCCTGTGCTATCCCGGCCCGGGCTTGCCTTCCTGGTGCTGGGCTGGTGGTCTTCCATTCCATTCCTTTCTTCCCTGGCCGGGCCTGCCCTGCCCTGCTCTGCCTTGCAATCAGTTCGGCTCCATGCCCAGCTGGTTGGACTTGGACATTAGCACAACCAAAGCATAGCAAAGCAAAGCAATGTGCCCCTAACCGCATCGGTGCAAACCTGGCCGGGCCTGCCTGGCAGCTGCAATGCACCTGCAGTGCGCACCAACACCCGCACCGCCCATCCACTCATCCACTCATCCACCCCATCCACCCTCTCAACCCGACTGCTACCTACTACTCACTCGCTGGAATGGTCCCGACAACAACCACATTCGAACACTCGCATTACCGTCGCTTTCAGTGCAATCACACCTTATAATCCTGCCCCTCCCTCCCAACAGGACTTCTTCCTCAGCAGAGATTCCGTCTCTTCTGCTTCGTTCTGCCAACCTTCACGGTACATCTTGTCCACGTCAGCCTCGTCCAAACATCGCATCGCTCTCGCCTTCGCACCTCGCAACAGCTTCATTGCCTTGCCCGATAAGATTTCCAGTCGATTATTCTGCTCCTTTAAGACCCGATAAATAGTTGCCTCGAGCTTCTTTGTCGCGTCTCAAGCAAATCGCCACGTTTCCATCGCAAAGTCGAGAGTGAGTCAGACTGCCTTCAGCTGAACCCACGCGTTTCCATACAGAAACCCTTACTGATATTGTGTCGCGCATCTTTAGAGAAACGTTCAAATCAACATCTATCATCATGGCTAGCATGGCAGCATCTGCTCGCGATATCCCGAAGGCTCCTGGTCGAGACAGCTTAACTGCTGTAGAGGCCAGAAGCGTTCCCGCGACCAAAAACCATCCCCTTCCAACTCCTCCGAACTCCATTTCTCCCTCTCTGCCTCCCCATGGCATTAAGCCATATGGGACGCGTTCGGCCAGCTTGCAGGTTCCCGAACACGTTGATTCCGACATCGATTTGCAGGATGGTCAGGGAAGCGAGCAAGATAGCGTCGCAGGGCGTGGTCGAGACTTAGGATCGCCTGGATTCGATGCGGCAGGTAATATTACGCCAACTTTGTTGGCCAAGCATCACCTCCCGGAGATCCTCCTGAACCACGGCCCTTTGGCGATTCGACACATAATGGGATTCCTCACAACGGCTGTTCCTGGGTTCTCTGGGATACCACCGGCGAAGGCCAGGAGACTTGTTGTTGGTGCGTTGGAAGGCCGTGGCAGTGGTGGTGAAGGAGGTGGAGTGAAGGGCAATGTCAAGTTTGAGAAAGTAGGATGGGGACGGTGGGACGCGAGATTGAAAGGGCACCCTGCTAGAAGTAGCAGAGGAGGAAATCAACAATCGCCACCTCCGAGTGCACCATCCTCCTATTCGAGCGGCATGCCAATAGCCAAAAATGGCGGGTGGCCGGCGGACAGAAATCGGCTGAACGCACCGGATTCCAGCTGGGCTGGTGACTCCGCTGTCTTCTCCCATGACGACGACATTACGATGCTTGAGAATGAAGCAGACAAGATGTCACTGGATGGTGATGAATCCTGCTCCTCTTCGGAGGCACCACCAGAAGACGATGTTATGGGCGACTCTGACGACATGATGACCGATGAAGAAGACTGGGCGGCCGTAGGAGCTGCGGCTCTACGTGCCGCTTCCTATTCTGCTTCTGGTCCCGGACGAAATTTCCTTTCTTCACGCATTTATACTGGACGATCCGGTGGCGGGCCCTCTCTTTCAACAATGGCAAAATCGGTGCCAGCACGAACTTTACAGCCTCCTAATAACATTGATTTTGCTGCTTTCGGAATGACCTCCGACTCTCAGGAGCGAGAGGCTGTTGAAGCACTTCTCCGACTCGGTTCTGTATAAACATTTTGCGGCGTTTGGGGATGGGTGCATAGGGCGGGAATGGGTTGAGCGTCACGATCTGCCGGCGAGCATCGATCGATTGGTTTTTGAGCACGCTCTATCATGATCTGGAGGGATTTTACTGGGTTTGTCGTTTTTTCCATCAAAACGATGGGTCAACTGGCATGGCGTTTGATTTTGGCTGTGGATTTGATGATGACCTCGAGCCTGTGCTTGAATCTCGTGCGCTCGGTCTCTCCTCTCCAGCAATTACTTCTGAACATATATTTTCTCAGCTTCGGAAAACAACCACTCCACTCATCCGGTGTCGGAAACATTCACGAAACGATGCCATGATTGGCGGGTTCCCGAATGGCATCGGGTTTGGACGAACAAGGACAGTCTTTACTGCACGAACTGGACTTTCTTACGATTCGCAGCTTTTATTGCATATACTATGTATCTTTAATTAACTTTGGTGATGTGGAAGTGGAACGGGCTTGGAGGAGGCCAGATTGGTTGGACTGTGAGATGGGACCACAGAACAATTGTTATGTATGTCACAAGACAGTCGTGGGACATTTGGGGACGGATGGATGGCTGGAGAAGCAAACCCCTTTTTTTTTTTTTTTTTTTTTTGGAGCTGGTTTCAACACACTACGCAGAGATTCGGGTTTGAGGGCTTAACTGCTGCTTGAAAACTTATAAATGCAAGGTCCAGTTTGATTCTCCCCCAACAACGTGTCTTCTACTTTTCCCTCCCCTATATCTGAAATTCCAGTGACATGACATGACACGATCTGACCTCGTCAGCGACTCGAGCAAATCCTCACTCAGGGAGTGTCAGTGGCAAATCGACAGGACAAAGCATACGCCAACACATCCGTTTCACAATTCTTGCACCCCTGCCCTGTACCATTATTACTGGACAAAGAAGTTTTGTTATTGTTTCCTCTTCTGGGATTCTGCCTTTGGAATGAAATCTCTGGGACAAAGACCTTGCAAGTCCATCCATCCCAGCAGTCGCAGAGCAGGCGGATCATCCCGTCTTCCGCGGATCCGAGCCTGAGCCTGAGCCCGCAATCCCACTCATTCGGGTGTTCCGAGTAATTGACCAGTTCTCCACTGCACTCCGCTCCATTCCGCTCCACGCGTAGGCATGTCCAAGCTGGCCTGGTAGGCCGGCCCCTCTTGGGTGTGCTTCCGGTTTTGGGTTAGCCGAGATATGGTGGATTGTGGATTAGAGACTGGATAGGGGTAATATTTTGTAAAGGAAAGGGGTTGTTGTTGTGAGTCATAAAGTACAGAAATGGTGCAGTTAACCAAAAGTCATGTTGGCGTTTGATGGCAGGTAAGTAGGCCGGAAGCGTTTGAGGATTTGTTCAAACATCCATTTATCTATCTAGAGTGAAACATGGCCTAGAAGTTTATCATGATTTAGTTGCTTGAGGTGTATTTTGACGTGTGTGGACTGGAATACGTTCTATCTCGTTTCCCCTCCTCTCCTCCCAGGTCTTTGTAATAAATAGCAGTTGGGGATGTTGTAAATTTTAGAATGGTTGTTTTTTGATATTTAAACGGAAACTGGACGTCTTTGAAGTTGAGAAGTGGATGGTAACGAGAGGCTCCGCGTTCCTTTCCTATTTCCACTTCGCTTGTCAGACCTTTTTTCCCCCCTCTGGATTCTAAACACAAAAATATACTTACTCTTTTTTAGACATGTTACGTAGAACTGTCATTTATTCAGCACAAAACACTTGCAACAAGATCTCTTAAAGTCAGAACAGGGTTACACATGGTTTTCTAGGAATCTCGATAAACGGCTTGCTAATTCAGATATTTTGTTCTGGTCAACTAATTTTCGCTTATTTCTAGAGTAACGGTGACGGATGGGTCCGTCACCACAAACGATATATGAACTAATTACATCACAGCGATATTGCTTACCACATTTCTCTTGCGGCCGTTCATTAACTAAAATAAAATAAAAACCCCCCTCTCCAAAACTAGCCTTTCGTCATTCTAGATCAGTCGTGACGATGTCTGGAGTCCAAATCCCAAAACTCCCTAACACGCACAGTATAAATTCCACCACCACTTCTCCAATATTTCCACAAAATCCAAAACCATACACGCAAAGCCATACAAACATCTCAAATCATATCAGAATTTAAAAACTCTACCAAAATGTCTCCTTCCGCATTTCAAACATCCGACAAGATCATGGGAGGATCATCTCTTGACAGCACAATGAACTACGTCACATCCACCGAACAAGCAGCAATGCCTTCTGGCTCTCCAATTCCAAGACCGCAGCTGGTCACCGGCTCCAGTTCCAGTTCCAGCTCAAGCACAAGGACAAGTTCAAGTTCAAGTTCAAGCACAGATTTGACAACATCCGTATCCACACCTACATCCACATCCTCAAATTTCTCTCTTCCCTCAACTTCCACTCCAGCCCCAGCAGCAGCAACCTCAACAAAGTCCCTCCACCCAAAATACAACTGCTACAAACCACAACGCTGTCCCAAAAGCGGACGGGCAATCGAGCCACTCTCTCGACATTACCCCAAGCCAGAAGAGGAGATTGACATCGAGGAGGCCCTGGCAAGGGGTCCGTTGCTAGGGAGGTATCGGGTTATGAAAGGGGTGACGGAGGATGAGGAGGTGAGGAGGGAGGAGTTTGAGAAAGTTAAGAGGGAGTTGAGGGGTTGGAGGGGTGTTTGATTGAGGATTGGGGTGTTGGAGACGAGTACCGAACAAGAAGTTTCGATCCGCCTCTGATGTATAATAATGCCACGTACTTGTTCTAAATTGGCTGCAGCCAGATCGAATGTACTATATTAAACAAAGGACATTGCATAATACCACAAGGCATTACGATCAGTGCTGATTAAAGGAACAGACATAAATTCAGAAATTCAGAGTGAAATGCGATGGCAAAAAAAAAGCAAGTCTTATTGCCTTGGTATCTCTGTACTATCTGCAGTTTCAATGCCATCAATCCAAAGCCCAGTCTTGTCCACCTGAACACCCACAAACCCGAAGCGCAAGTAATGTCCAAAAGGTTCATGATGACCATTGAAGTGCTGACCCGTTGAGGTGGCCATGAGGATCCCATATGAACAGAGCAGGGTAGAGATAAACACCGCATGAATGCATCAAACCGCCGTCCTTCTATAACTCAACGCCAGGCAAAGAATGGAAGTGCAGGGGGTGAAAGCATCAACAAACTCCTCCAAGTGTGAAGGTAGAGATCAGACTCTTTGACTCGCAAAGTCAAGCACCTCGCAATCATCTTCGAAAAATCCCTCTTCAAGACCGTCGCCAGTGTTATCCGGCCCAGCACGAGAGACCCCTTTACGTCTCCTGGTTGTAATCACAATCTGCTCCATGTCCTCTGTACTATCCGTGACTTTCAAGACGCGTTCGATAGCCGATGAGGGAAGAGCTCTATGATCAGCTGAGAGATCAAAGTCGTCATCCGGGTCATGCGGTGGACCAACGTCGAGTTTCATCGTGTGGATTGGACCACCGAATGCCCATGGAGTTCGAGTTTGACCGGTCTGACTCAACTTGGACTCGAGAGTTGCGCGAGGTGGGGAGATGAGGGCAGATACCGATGGCGAAGAAGGGAATGGCATTTCTTCCCCGGAATATGTATGTAAGCCCACTCGTCTATCGGTATGGAATGGTTGATATGGAGCATTTGATTCAATCTCAGCTTGAGGGATCGACGACTCGGTTCCGTGAACTTTTGATCCCGGTGGCGGCGACGGTCTAGCTTTCCAGCGAGACTCTTCGACATCTCGCTCAGTGAGCTCGAGATCCCCAATCTGGTTAAAATCTCGCGTAATCTCTGGCCCTCTAAAATCTGGGAGCGAGGGCAGCCGAAATTCGACAAACTTGGCACCCCTAGATGCTTTCTGTTTGTCTGCAGGTCGATCAGCCTGGCGGTTTTTGATGGTGTAAAATCGTACAATTCCACCTCCAAGAACAACCACCGAGTCGTTTCGCCTGCCATTGAGTAGGAGCACGCATCCCCTGGCTGGAATGTTCTGGCTTGGAGGGAGATGCAATTTGGTATTGGCAGACTTGCGCATTTCGTTCATCTTTCCCGTAGCAGCTCCAACTGATCTGCTGATTCCAGCGGCTAGCACTTGTGTCCCATGGCCAGCTTGAGCAGTGACTGTTCTAGCAGATATTCCAACGCTGCTTCGGCGACGACGGTCAACCAAAGGTCGAGCAACGGTCCAGAGGGAGTTCACTGCACTGGTAGCCACTCCTGTAGCAGTGAAGGCAGGCCCCACAGCTTCACTTTCTGCTCCCTCGGTTCTTTGAGAGGTAACCCTACGTCGCGGTGGTGGCCAAGCAAGAGCACTGGCAGGGAGGTCAAGCACGTGTACTGTGCCTGGTTCGGTACTCATTGCGAAACGCTCGCCATGAGGCGAAGTCCACACAACGTCAACGATTCTTGCGATGGTCATACGAGAAAATTGCGCAATTTGTCTCACATGAGGACCTTGAATGCCCAGGCCCTGCAACGTGCCTTGGAGGAATGATGACTTTGCATATTGAATACGCATCAGGTCCCAAACGAACTGTGTATCCCCCTTGTTGCTAGCTGTGAATAGAGCTAGCCCGTTGGGAGCAAATGACAAAAAGCTGCATCCATGAGGGATTCGAAAGGTTGCCAGTGGAGAGGGGGATGAACCAGTAGATGAAGGATGCTGAGCTAGAGCTTTTAAATCAATAATTGAGATCAGGCCAGGATCCTTGGTCACAAACGGAGCCGGAGTTTGAAGACCATGAGTAGGAGGAAATTGTTGTGCAACATTTCCATGATTTTGATATGGTAGTCCTGCTGGTGCAGGTTGATTTAAAGGTGGCTTGCTTCGGTAGTTGTTCCATGCAGATAGGCCTTGCTGCGTCAAGTAGTTTCCCGCTTCAATGAATTTTTGAGTGCCGATTTGCACGATTTGCTTCATAACGCTCTCTCCACCAGGTGTATCGACGGTACAGTTCGCATTTGGCAAATTCGGTGGAGCATGTGAGGTCAATCCTGGAACTTTAGCAGCAGAGCTCAGTCCTGGCACCATGGCTCGTAAAGAAATTTGGGAGGACGGGACAGATGGGCAATATGCCAGCCAGCGACCGTTCATCGACAGTGTTGGAGCTTTATATTGCTTCCGAACTGAAGGCTGATCGGTTGTGTGCCAATCGTCGTGAAAAGTACTTGGTGGCCCAGACTCAACACCGATACCGTGCTGCACTGTAGTCCAGACCTTGCCGATGCACTTGAATCTTTCTTGCACACTTTCTAGATCTCCCTGGCGGAAGATCCAGGTCTCACCAGTCGTTCCGGATGCCACAATGACATTGCCACTATCTGCTCGAATGGTCAAAGCTCCTACAGGATCCGGTGCTCTAAACATTGGACTGGTTGTGGGAATGCTAAGATGGGTCTTTGGGAGCGTGAGAAGCGTTGCAACGTGGGATTTCATACCCAGGGAGTAGACTTCCACAGTTGTTTGGTAGTACTCGATCGGCTCAAGTTCTTCAACCGGCTGCCCATGTATTCTTGGTGATCCTCGAAGACTCTCAGTCGGTGTACCTGACCTGCCTTTAGAGGATGGTGTATGCACATCGCCACTAGAAGATGTATCTGACGGTAATACTGGTCCGTGAATGACTAAAGCAATGAGGGGTGCGCTCGATGCAGAAGTCCCCGGCGCGGTCCATGGCAATATCTTCGCATTGTAAACACCACCTCGAAGACCTTCCAATCCTACTCCAGAAATTAGCAAATATTGCTCAAGCCTACACAAGGCTCTTCAAAATATTGAACTGTGAGTCGCTGTGTATCTAAACTCACCAGATACTTTGCCAATACCGCGCTTCGAGACAACACAAATATTGACTCCGCCTTCGTGTCCATTGACAATCACATCATCCGCTGTCTTCGATAGATATTGTGGTGTTGGCAGGCTATCGAAGCCACTGTAGAGTCCATTTTGTCCCGGAACGAGGCCTGCGGTAGGCGGTGAAAGCATCAAGTTGGCATCTGGCGCCCCGTAGAAGTGGGCTTGAGCCTGATGTGGAAGTGGGGGATGTTGCGCATACCGAGGATGCTGGGAATACATCGAGCTTCGTCGCGCTGCGTACGATGATACTTGCGAACGATGGTCCTCCGATCCCTGAGGAAAGTTACTGTCGAGCTGATAACTGAGCGGTCTCCGTCTACTGGACGGCGGTGATGCTGAAGGAACATGACCGTTCGGCATTCCCCTTTGCTCTCTTGTAGTCCAGCCAAAGTTCGCCAGTCTATCTTCGTAGGACAAGGTCGGTGGAGATTCACCCAAGTTGATCAAGTTGCTCGGAGAGCTTGAATATGCAGGAAGGTTCCGTGCCCATTCATTTGTATGCTGAGAAGGAGAGCGATCCAGCGCGGCCGATGACAAGGCATCGAGTAGAGGAGATGTGACGGGGATCCCGTTAGAGGGAGAGCCTGATGGCTTCATTTCTGTGGCCTGAATGTGGTTTGCCTGAGCTGGTAGTGGCTTCGCGCTCCTGCTAGAAGCATTCTTTGTCACCGCCGCGAGGACTCCTCCGCCACCATCCTTCGCCGTCCCATTCTTTCTGCCGTTCTTCGTTGGAATCTGCAATCCACTGGTCGCCTTGTGACTCAACTTCAAGGCCTGGGAACTACTGTTCAAGGTGTTGCTGTTATCTTGATCGGATGAGGGGGGCATTCAAATGGCTTTCGAATCTTCTCCGAAAGCTTCTATAGCTCCGCAGACGTCCCAGAAGTTACAGACCGGCTCGGGCGGTCTTTGGCGCTGAGCTGGGAGGGGAGGGGAGCAGTGAGGAGGGGTCAAAGAGTAGGTAACTTTGAGGTATATCGTTTAAACTCCCGCTGTCCTGCTTGCTTTCCTGGGGTCAGGAGAGTGCAGGAGGAGCGCGAGATGAGATGCAGCAGGGGAAATGTGTCGATGAGTCGTTTATATATCGAGAGTTGCTTGAGGTTCGAGGGTTGTGGAGGTTGGGAGCGAGTCGTCGCTATTTGTGAGCAGCCAGATCGCGGGGCTGGATCCGGGAGGACGCAGCAGCCAAGTCAACTGGTTGTGATTGGCCCAGAATGCACCGTCAACACATGCTAGGTGTGCCTCGATCCAAAACTCCCTAGGTACATGATGCAGATAACCAGGTACGCAGTAGTCGTACAAATTGTCACGAAATGCCTGGTCAAATGACTATTCGTGGATGCATGCTGGCATAAAAGCCGCGGCTGCTTCTTGGAAAAGGCTGGACAGGAACAATCGGGTTGTTCATTGAGTATCTAGGACTTGGGTGCTTGCTGAATAGGAGATTGGGATGGGACTTTCTCAATATATATGATGGAGCGATTGTCCCTCCAGAAATCGTAATCCAAGCACATCGCAGGAACTGTCACGTATGCAGCCAGGAGAGATGAACAGTCCTTCAAGTGTTTCAGGAGAACATGGCTAGACAATGGTCACAACCGGGAATCTGTAGTATTACACACATCTCTGTTGACGCTGTCCTAAGCTGCTTTCCCAAGCCCGGATCTTCCAATTATTGTAGTATTGTAACAGCCCCATAACACATGGAGATTGCTTCCAGATCCTCTGGTCCCTCAACAACTCGAAGTCATTCGCAACACACTCCCAGGAGCTTGGCCTATGCCTTCTTCTTTCCGGCAGCCTTAGCCTTTGCCGCCCTCTTCCTGTTGCTTCGAATCATGACCACGCTCAAGAAAGAGCCAACTACCGCAGAGCCAAGGAGGATGAGGATGACGGGAATGCGGATGGCCCAAACTCGTGGAGGGAACAAGTTTTGTAGAGGATGATCGTAGTCGACAAATGGCTGTTGACACCAGAGTTAACAAAAAGTGGTCGCGCAGAGGGTATGCTGCCCTTTCTTACCATGAGAAGTGTCCAGATGGAGTAGTAAAGAAACACGACCGAAGCAGCGACAAGCATCGCGAGTCCAACAAGGGTGTCCAGCTGTCAGAATGTTAGCATGGTCAGTCATACTACCAGAGTTGGGAGCTGACCATTGTTGCAGGCTGATTTGAAAGAGTGTGATGAACCAGGTGTAAAGTAAGTAGCTGTCGTGAAAGATCGCGGTCTGGGATGATGTGTCTCTGTAAACTTTTGGAATATGCGCTAAGAAATACCCCCTGCATCCAGCCTGGCTTGCAACTACGAAGTAATGGAAGATCTCACTCGGTTTGGTGACATCTACAACTTGCAGTCTGGGACAGTTTTCTCAGAATACTGCTAGACTTGCTACAAACAAGAAATTTGTCTAAAATAAGCTGCATGTTTTTGGCATATCTATGCCCTACGAATTTGAAAGTGAAGTTGAGCAAGAGCTACCTAGGTAACCATTGGTCATATAAATGTCCCTCGAAAATTGAGCATAATTTCTCTAATTTCTACCATCTCGAAGGTATTTCGATTTCAGCCTTTCTGCTAATTCACTCCAATCTCCAAACCGAGGAATGGTTAAATTAACTCAAGTGAATTCTTCACCGAACCTCCTAGTTCGCAGCCATCACGTCGCAACTCTTGAATATTTCAAGTCACGTGAAATATAGCGCATCTTTAAATTTCTCTCGCGTGTGTCGCGCTCCATATCTTGACTGCCTTGCCTTGTCGGGACCAGGTCAGGTCAACCCCCACCACAGAACTGCACCGCAGCTTCGAACGATCGCAGTCATGGAGGTCGCACGAGGTAGAACAGATGATGAGAAGCAGGTGGCGGCGAAGGCAGAGTACGAGAAGCTCTTGACGATGCGATCGGGAGGAATTTACCTCGCACCAGCCCGACTGCGAGCCCTCCAATCTCAAATCACGGACAAGACCAGCAAGGAGTACCAGCGCATGGCATGGGAAGCACTGAAGAAGTCAATAAACGGATTGATCAACAAAGTCAACGTCTCAAACATCAAATACATCGTCCCAGAGCTGTTTGGCGAGAACCTGATCAGAGGCCGAGGACTCTTTTGCAGAAGTATCATGAAAGCGCAAGCTGCCAGTTTGCCATTCACCCCGATTTATGCCGCGATGGTCGCCATCGTCAATACCAAGCTCCCCAACGTTGGCGAGCTCCTCCTCAAGCGCTTGATCGTGCAATTCAAAAAAGGCTTCAAACGGAACGACAAAGCAGTCTGTCTGTCTGCCACGACCTTCATTGCGCACCTATGCAATCAGCAAGTTGCACATGAGATGGTAGCGGTGCAGATGCTTCTCCTACTTCTCAACAAACCCACGGATGACAGCGTGGAGATTGCGGTTGGCCTTACGAGGGAGGTTGGCCACCACCTGGAGGAGATGAATATGGCCGTTTCTATTGTGGTCTTCGACAGATTTCGGGGTATTCTGAACGAGGAGGATATTGATAAGAGGGTTCAGTACATGATTGAGGTACTTTTCCAAGTCCGGAAGGACAAGTACAAAGACAACCCTTCTATCAAGGAGGAGTTGGACTTGGTTGAGGAGGATGACCAAATCACACACAGAATATCCCTAGACGATGACATTGATGTTCAAGATGGACTCAACATTTTCAAATTCGATTCCAAGTGGGAGGAGAACGAAGAGTTATACCAACGAACGAAGGCCGAAATCCTTGGGGAAGGAAGCGACGAAGAGGGAGATGAAGATGACAGCGACGACAGCGAAGATGACGAGGATAAACAGGAAGAAAAGGCAGTGGAGATCAAGGATCAGAGCAACGCAGATCTTGTCGCGCTGCGGAAAACGATTTACTTGACTATAATGTCAAGTATTGACCCAGAGGAGTGTTGTCACAAATTGATGAAGGTTTCACTTCCAGCAGGTTTCGAGCATGAGCTGCCATCAATGATTATCGAATGTTGCTCTCAGGAGAAGACATACTCCAAGTTCTATGGCCTGATCGGTGAGCGTTTTGCTAAGATCAATCGACTCTGGACAGATCTATTCGAGCAGTCATTTGCCAAATACTACGACACAATTCATCGATACGAGACGAATCGGCTACGCAACATCGCCCGGTTCTTTGGTCATCTTCTCAGCTCTGATGCTTTTGGTTGGCATATCTTTTCAGTCATTCATTTGAACGAGGAAGAGACCACTTCGAGCAGTCGAATTTTCATCAAGATTTTGTTCGAGGATCTGGCTGAAGAAATGGGTATGCCCAAATTGCAGGCTCGCTTAAAAGACAACGCCCTTCGTCCTTACTTTGAGGGCATCTTTCCACGCGATAATTCAAGGAATACGAGATTCTCGATTAACTATTTCACTTCCATCAAGATGGGTCCAATCACGGAAGAGTTGAGAGAGTATTTGAGCAAAATGCCTAAACCAGCTCTACCAGCACCAGCAGCCGCCGATTCATCGGACTCGGAATCCAGTTACTCGTCATACACGGGCTCCTCCTATTCTCGTTCACGTAGTCGATCCCTGAGCCGGTCTCCGCCACGAAAGGCACAGGCATCCAAAAGACAGCGCGACTATTCAAGCTCTCGATCCCGCTCCATCTCACGATCACTATCACGATCACGATCACCCTCTCGGTCTCGCTCCTTGTCTCGTTCGAGATCACTTTCTCAATCACGCTCACCACCCCCGCGTCGAACTCGCCCGAGATCGTGGACACCAGACCGAAGTCCATCACCACCCCCCAGGAGGCGAAGGAGTCCTTCGCCACGGGGTCGAAGTCCATCTCCCGCTCCTAGGAGAAGAATGAGCCCAACCCCTCCTCGGCGGCGAAGAAGTCCGTCTCCTGCCCCCAGAAACAGACGAAGCCCATCACCTCCTCCAAAGCGGAGAAGGCTTTCCTAATCCAGATTTTTGGTCATGTATAGTAATGCGAAGGCGCTATGGGGTTATTGCGGGCGGGACGCATTATGTTCGTCACGTTCACCGAAGGATGGATGAAACGGTTTTCCCAATGTGGCCACTCCAAGATGTTACGGTCAGGGCTACCGCGTTAGACCAAAATGAAATACGTCAAATGTGCCACATCCCTCTCTGGAGACAATGAACACGTGAAACGGAAATCCTTTCCTGCATGATTAGCATGCCTCAAGATGCTGGAATAGGTACTTTTGTTGGTGTTGGATATGTTTCCCAAGGTTTTGACTAAGCATGCTTTAGTCATGGTATATCATGATTGGTTCCTCGTACAGATGCTATCTGCCGGTTGCTTCAACTAACCCCCGGCTTTAAAGTGGACTGTGGTCATGTAATCGACCAGCGCTGGTGGTGTTCCGCAGGTCCCCTGCCAAAGATCAGATCAGATCAGCAGCGCGGATGCAGACAGCCATGGAATCGCAAAGGAAGCACGAAAGAAGCAAAGAAACGGTCTGGAGCACTCATACAGATGTCGCCTGATTCGTCTGGACAACCACGCGAGTCCCCAGGCATAGTGGATAGTGGCATAGTGGCGTGTCTCTGTGGAAACTCTGGTCCATTTGTCCATTTGTCGTCGTCCACTTTTTTAGTTCCTTTGTCATCGGCTTACTTAAGGTCTAAGTTCAATATGGCTCGAGATGGCTGGCCTGGGCAAGGGTGTACTAGTAGGGTCCAAGTGACAGGCAGGGAGAACGACCTGCATTCAATTGGAGCTCGGCATGGCATACATATCCGTTCCCGACGAGCTTCCACCGCGAATTATTATTAACGTTAATTCAGCCATCACTGCACCCAGGCAGGCCTTTCCATCTTCCAGCGCGTCAGCCATCTGATCCAGAAGCTTACCCCTGCGAGAGACAAGGTACAGGACCCCTGGAGCCATGTTTTTCGGGCGGCCAGGAGTGCAAAAGTGCATAGCGCACACCACTCCATGGGATTCTTAGTCGGCACGAATCATTCCTCCTTCTGCTTGCTCCCTTGGGCACGTAGCTCGACTAGAGCATGTACCGCAAATCCTGTGCCTGAATAGGATTCGCTGCAAGTATGTAAGCAGACCCTTCTATCGAATTTCCCTATCCCTCCTCTTCCATCTCGAGACAACTCACCAACTTTCAACGCGCAGACACAGTTCCGCAAACCTGCGTGCGCCTTCCCCGAAATCCCACTCATCGCCCATACCGAATCTTGCAGGGAACACGGCCGAATGGATGGGCTGTCAAATACGCCCCCACTACGTACAGGTTCTGGCAGCGTGGTGAGTGGTGATGGATGCTCGAGAGAGGGAGGATTCCCAGTCACGTCGGCCGAGCATCAAGCGTCCTTGGGAGGAGGAATACCGATTGCCAGAGCAAGTTGATGTCTGGAACGGGACGAGACTCCCCCCAATTGACTCTTCTTCGTACCGACGACCTTCACTCCCACCGCGAGTCACCGAGCCCGAGGATATCTGGGGGAACCATTATGGCTCAGAATCGAGAGATGGAGGGGCAAAGAGAGCACGATACGAGAGGCATGATTACAATTCATTTTCACGGGAGGGTCTGGTTCTGAAAGGCGATGTCCTTCGGCCCCTTGGCGCCCGTAAGTTCTATAGTCCAAGCACGACATGGGAGAATTCTAATCCAGAACATATAGATTCAAATTATACTCCGAACCGAAGCTCACAGGAGCTGCCTAGCTCCCGCCTCCATCAAGATCAAGGGCGGGGAACCACAGAGCTGGGAGCTTCTGAAAATGTGTCGCTAAACAAGGCATGTCCCAGCTGCAAAGGGCTGATTATGCAGGGAAGTTTGGGTGACGAGATCAATGATTCGGCTGAAGTCCTCAAAGTTTCTGCAGGCCTGCTGAATAACACAGTCTTAGTTCTAACTCGATTTATGCCCGAGGCTCGGGGTGTAATTCGTGTAAGTCAATGGAGCCGATGCACCTCCCACGGCCTCGCCTTATTACCTCTGCTGACCAGAAATGTAATCAGGAGGGAGCCAAAATCGATCTTAGCTTGACCACCGACTGTCCTCCAATAGAAGAAGCCGGTCTGAAACGTACGCTGGACTGGCTTCTGGACAGAATTCAGCACGTCAATGACCTTGCCGAAATGCTCATGCAGCATGTACCGCCAGGGTCTTTACCGGGCATTGAAAGAAACTTCACGAAGGATGGAACGCGTGTTCAAGATGGTGTTGAGCACATCATGAAAAGGAGAATGAATGCCGACCCGGGAGACGCTCATAGACCTAGGGATGACCTTGAAGAGGCTAACACGGATGCCAGACTTCATACCCGGAGACGGTCTATTGCGACAACACTACCGGGGACTGAGGAGTTCTCGTCGATGAGAAACTCTCACGAGCATCATCCGTTACATTCTGGTCTGCATAGTGGACCAAATCAAAGAGTTCAGATGAATCCCCCTCCTCCCCCACCAGCACCTAATCGGCAGCTACCGTCACCTCCTGGACGTTCTCTCCCTTCACCAACATCACTGAACTTCCCATCTCCTTCAACTAGCTCGTATGGATCATCAGCTCAGCCTTCCAGCCATCTCCCGCCGTCTGGTCTCCATCATTCGTCACTGAGTAACTATCTCCCACCGATCGGGCCTGCGCACTCACCGGATGCCCTTCAAGCCCATACAGCGGCACTGCAACACGAGGTATCTGTCCAAAAGATTGCTTTGTCATCCCTTCAAGGCGAGCACAACAAGCTCCTCGCGGCCTTTTCACGGTCTCAAACGCGGGCTAGTGCACTCGAAAAGAAGCATTCGGTGTCCGATACCGAGATCATAAGCTTGACGGAGGAGAAATTGAGGCTTCAATCCCAAGTGGTCGAACTAGAGCGAGATGTGGAAGAGTTAGCACGCAGTCGGGACGAATTCAGGCAGGCTGCTGTCCAGGAGGGAGCCCAGTATGTGGAGATTGTCAAGAGAGCCTCTCGACTGGAGGAAGTGGCTGGAGAGGAGAGGAAAGGATGGAACAAAATGAAGTTGGAGATGGAACAGAAGATCGAGGCGTTGAGTGGCGAAAGCAGCCGGATGGACATCACTCCCAGCGCCTTTCCGCGCCTCGTTGATGACGTCGATACTTCAGCTTCCTCCATTGATGTCCAGAACGAGCTCAAGATGGAACATACGAGTGATTCTCGACCTACATCACACCCGAAGCTTGTCCAGCGAGATTCAAACGCGGAACTCGAGGAGGAGATTCGACGGCTTCGCAGTCGTTGTGCTGAATTTGAAAGCGCGCTGCGGGCCGTACGAGAAGAAAGCCGCAGTATGGAAGGAATTGTAGAAGCTCTGGGCCTGGCAGGAAAGTCAATCTTAGAAAGAGCCGATAGAACACTTGCTGGTAGTTGAAAGAGACAGAAGATCGTTTGGCAGCGCGAAGGTATATGGCTGCTGCACTTGTACACAAGACTCTTGGTTCGGCGTTTCGCATTCATTTGGAGGCGTTTTTTTGGTTTTTGGGCGGCATATATCCCAGCATGTATTTATGAAAGTGAAATGGCAGACTCGGCCGTACGATATACAAGTTATCAGAAATGAGCACATTCATACACAGAGAAGACGGATTGTCTTCTACGACACGGGGGAAGTGTGGGAGCAGGACAAGGGAATTGTGAAGTTGGCAGAGTCAGCAAAAGGAGGTGGCTTTGGGCTTTAATCACTGCTCATCACGTCCATCCCACCCTACGAGGCCATCGATGGCAGTCAGGTCTCATCACATGAACCATTCATTCATGTCAGTCAACTGCATTAAAGCCACGAGTCAGTTTATCGACCACAGTCAGCAAGTTACGTAGCAATGTGCACTTCTGATAGGACTTTTCCGATTCGAGATCTTCCATTGCAGATCGAGGATTCATATTATCAAAGAAGCAGGTGGCGATATCAAGCTTCTGTGCCTTCTTCAAGTCTCAACCCCGACAGGTTCATGAAATCACGCACGAAACGGCCCGCCTGTTGCAAGGGCCCTTGTCATCCTCTAACCACGCCGCAAGCAAAAGTGGCGTGAGATGTCAAGAGGCGTCAGTCAGGAGGCATTTGGAATAGGATATTGGGGGAGTCGTGACCTTATCGAGTGGCTGAAAGTTTCATGTCTTGGAAGAAAATATGGAACAAATGGGGTGGGATGGCTGGGCTGGGGGACTTATTTTCCCAAATGGAAGGATGGGTTTGAAATCGCCCGGACCCGGATATCACGGCCTGGAATTCCAAGAGCAATCTTCGGTTTGAGGAGACGTTACGCGGGGGGGAGATTGGCGATGTCCAGAGCTCGCAGGTCATCTATTTGATTTGCCTAAGCGGATAGATTCGACACAGCTGAGACTACCTATCCCTCTCTATCTCTTCTGACGTGCTGCAATAGCTCTGATATTAACTCATTCATTTGCAGCTCCTGTCAGTGGGATTTGACGCTAGTGTGTCGAAGCATACCATCAAAAGGCTTTGTAGGAGATCACAGGCTTAACTCTAAGTGAGTTTTTCAAAGGCTTGTTGGACATCAAACCGGAGAATATAACTTGTAGACCAACCATATGAAGATTGTCCATCGATATGGTCTCTCAAATTGGTACCGGAGGCTTAGTTCGGTCCAGGACTTGGTTTTGTAAATCGACAACCCCCCGCGAAAAATAACACAGACGGAGCAGGTGGATATGCACCTACATTCCATTTTTCCTTGCGTGAAACCTCTAGAATCCTCACTACGAACAACAGAATCTCATTAACTAAAATACAACATCAACACGACTTCCATACGATGAACAATGTGTGCAACGAACAACCACAGCCCACCCATTCATATGTCATTTAATCCACCCCCGCTTCTTCAATTCCTTTCGCAGCATTTATCTCCATGGGGGAAACTCTCAACACCAAGAAAACAAAATGCCATCAACCCGATTTCTCGAGTGACTTAACCTCGACGATCGAGTTCTTCCTAGAGTCTTCATGAGAGTCAGCATCATCTCATACGTTCCCAGAAAGAACCAACTTGCCTTCCCGCGACCAACAGATCAGAATCGTACTGTCTATCCCGCTCCTCCTGCCTCTTCTCCTCAATAAACTTTGGTTCCTCTTCAATTCTCTGGGCCAACATCAGGACCGTCGACTTTAGCGTTGTATGACCTGCCATGACGAGATTGAATCTATTTACCACCACTGTTAGCTTACCGCCCCAGGACGAAGGCTTGGACAGAGCCAATCTCGCTGTGGTCCAATATTCGAGCCAGTTCATGTCCCAGGTGATGATCAGCTCCTCGATCTTCTCGAAGCGTAGGTCGCCGCAGATTCCGAGGCGGAGCTCGTGGAAGTGCAGATGATCTACAGCCAGCTTCTTGCACGACTTGATTACAGCAGTGCTGATTTTGGCTGCGCGTGTTGTGCGAGGTGCGGTGACATGTTGACTGGGACGAGGCATATTTGTAGACTCGTGATGGGCTGGTTTGCAATTGCGTTTCAATGGGAAATTTTTCAAGATTGAGTCGTAGGGAAGGATTTGTGTGTTACAATCGAAATAAGTTCGAGACGTGCTGTGTGCTGTGTGCTGTTTGTTGCAGCAATCTGAAGCGAGACGCGAGTATGTTGACAAGGACCGCCGCGCGACAACGAAATATTATGGCAGTCGAATAATCGCTAGTGGCAGATTCGACTCAGTCCCGTAGTTGATTCACCTTCCTGCACAGCGATGGACACAAGCAGTAGATTTGTGAGTTCACCCTCTGAGGGGGAGAGAGAGATTGCAGCAGATTAAGCGAGACCATAACAAACAAGAAGTCGCGCTGAACGAAGTCCGTGGCAGATTGACGCTCTCAGTGCATAGTTAAAGTAGGCGGTCTACTTGAAAACAATGTGTATTCTGAAGTTCCATATATACATGGCTTGCTGTAATTGAGACATACCGGGTGTAAAGATAAACCATTTATTCAACAAGTTCATTCCTCAATTTTCACGTGGGAAATAATGTTCTATATACACATAACTTCTGAATGCACAGCCTCTCAAGACTTATATATACAGCTCACAGACTCAGTAGCACGCAAACACTCACTCACAAAATTAAAAATCAATGAACGCGTGATACATTGCAACCTAGGTTTTAGAGACCTCTAGAGCAACCCTCACTCCTAACTCGATTTCCCGATGTATTTCACTGATCTGCGGGCATGTATGTCATAGAATGCGGAACGGGGGTATTCAACCCTGCTTCCATAGGACGTATCTCGGACTTTGAATGAACTCTTCTCAAATCTCTTCTTTTCAAAGGAGGAGTGTTAGTTACGAGTGATCCGCGTGTTGCGCGACATCTACAATAGCGCTCGAGGGCCAGCCTAGCATAGGAAATATCTCTGTGTCTGTGTTTGATGATAGGTCCGCGATGACTTTCTTGCGCTCCAGGGCTGCGGCGGATGGTAGTATAATTTGTACATGCATTGTTGAATACTAGATTGCAATGGGCGATCAAATGGAAGAGAGTTATTGAAATGTGGATGTTAGTCTGACTTAGTAAGTAAGCTTGGTCTGGTCTCAGATAAGATAGATGCATAGATATCGCAATGTATAAACAGGCGTACACAAAATAGGGAGACCCGGAAGCCAGCCTCCACAGAGCGTGAGACTCACCCTTACCAGTTTTAATTAAAATAGGAAATTCACCTGATTGCGAAGGGTGGCTAAAGTGTAATGATCATCTTATTATCCTGATCTAATTTTGTTTCCCCTTTCTTATCATGTGCCGACATCAAACATATCCGTTGCTCAGATTCTCCCCTCCTCCAACACCATTCGTAGCCTTTATCTTCACCTCCTCAGCAGCCTCCGTACGACACCTCTCGCACATACACCAACCGCCCAAACTACCTTGCGCCCACTCTCTCCGGTCCTGGACTGTCAGATCAATGTCACAGTAGTGATTCAAGATCTCTTCCCCTTCTTTGACCCCACCTGGTAGCCCCCCGATCCTCTTGCCCCTACACCAAAGCCACATGCGGCCCTCCCATTCCCATTGTACATTGGGGTTGCAATCGTGGTTGGCTAGGCACCAGAGCGGATGGACAGCAGCAACTTCTGGGTGACCATTTCTCTTGTTCACACGTGCTGAAGCCGTACCACGGAACTTGCTGTAGAGGGTATTGAGGATCCAGAGATCGTAGGTAGCCAGTGTGGAGAAGATGTCGATATCCATTTTCTCCAGAAGGTGTAATGGACCAGCGATATTGTATTGAAAAGAGAAGGGGAGAGTCCAGACAGGAGGAGGTGGGGCGTTGGGTGAAAGAGAGACAGCATTGGCTGCGCTTGGGAGGAAATCTCCCCAGATGTACTTGACCTCTTTCAGTTCCAGTGGGTGCACTTCTTGGGTTTCGGCCATGGCCAAAGCTCGGGAAAGAAGTAAGAGATAAAGAGCAAATGGTTTTTCCTTTGGGTCAGGGTCCTTGGCTATTGTGTCGATGTCCTTGTCGCACACAGCGGGGTGGTACTCTTCTTGTGCTCGACTCAAGCAGTACTCGTCGCAGAACATGATATCGTCACATTCTGGGCAGCCCACTACTTTGCTGTCCGGAGTCAGAGGGGGGAGTTCTAAGCTGCAAGCATCACACAATGATTCCTTAAGCCGATTGTTGGCAGCCAGGAGAGAGTACTCGTTGAGGATAGTGTCACCTGGCTGGATGTCAACCTTAGCAAACAGTCCCAGTTGCTTGTTCGTAGGGAGGGACCCAGAGCCATCAATGGTATTCCCTGCGAATTCTAGAAGAGTTGGCAACTCTGTAACCCTAACCTCAACATTTGGGGCTATCTGCGCCAGTTGGCCATTCAAAAAGTCCAGAGTTTCCGGCGAAAAGCGGTTCGGTTCGTGATCGTTCCATGGGTATATTTCGCGCCGTACCAGCCCTTGGTCAGGCAGCTCATTGATATCCACTTCCTCGACCTTCAGTCTCCTTTTCGCCATGTTCTCGATGTATTCCTTGGCCTGCAGAAGTTCTTCGTCTTTGGGCGCGGCCGTCAACCCCCTCGTGCAGAAGTCGTATGCACTTTTCAAACAGCCACATAACAACAGACTGATGGCGAGGCTGCGGTAACACCGTATCGAGGCGATGCGTGCGAGTTCTAAGGTCTTCTTGTTATCATCATCATCATCATCATCATCATCATCGCCCGCATCCAGGCTCATCCTTCCTACCCCGCCAGGAAGATCGGCATTGCTGGTTGCTGGCTCTCGCAGCACTATTGGCGTCCCATCACTGGAGCGAGACCGCAAGGCCTCCAGAGCCTCCTCGTGGTATTCGAATCCCTTGTCGGTGCACTCGTCGCAGAGGAGCAGTGCTCTGTAACTATCGCCAGCGGCGAGGTCGGGGTAGCCTAGTTCTGTGTGCACTTCTGCCCGTTCGATGTAGGCGATGAGATCGTAGGGCAGTTGCGCGAGGGCTCTGGTTATGTCGCGGCGTTTTTGCAGAAGGTAGGCGGTTTCTTCCTCCTGATCGCTATCCATGGTAGAGATGATGACATGACTGGGAAGGAAAGGAAAAGAAAGGGCAGAGGAAGGCAGGCAAAAGTGGTTGCAGAGAAATATTTAAATCTGGGACCGACCCTCTCCTCTCCTGTGTCGGGCTCGCCTCGCCTGGTCTCGCTTCCCGGTCGTCTCGTCTGAGGTGGTCCTGTCCTTCAGACCCAGAACCCCCACCAAAACCGCGGAGATTCTGCTCCTATCCAATCAGACGGCGCCGTCAGCTGCAAGTACCCCTCGATTGTTTATCTTTGGGCTAGAGCGACAGGGCAATCGTGCTCTGGAGGATTTTCAGGGTCTCGTGTAACGACGAGCTAGCTTGGTGAGGTGCGATAAGCCATAAAAGAAAGCTTGCATAATAGCCTGAAATAGATGGACCCTGAAAAAGAAAGTGGAAGAGCGAAAAGGAAAATAGTAGCTAGCATTAGACCAAGAAGGGGTAGTTCTCGAACTGCAAAGATTACTATTCCTGTGTATGTATGTAGGTATGTATCACCGAGCCACAAAACCCACAAGACCCTTGAAAACCGAGAGCTCTGAAGACAGAGCAAAATTAAATTACTGTAATACCTTACTCTTTCTCCATGCATTAACTTCTCAAGTCTCCGGATCCAGATGAACCGAATACGTGTCAGCTGTACGTAGTGTACCAAGAAGATGGCATATTCAGTTTTGTATTTGGAGATTAGCCCTCGATCTGAGGCATTAGTACCATTTCTGGGAATCGATGCAAGATGTGCTCTATTAAACCTAGGCTGGAAGTCAAATGGGAATGGCGCCAGATCTCGAACTATCACCTGATAATGCGAACTGCCCTGAACGTCTGCTTGAAGTCTGGACCCTCGAAGGAGGCATGCTTGGCTTGGCCGGGTTGTGCAGAAAAAGAAACAAAATGTTGGCAAGTTGGCATCTTAGGGGAAATACCTTAAGTATAGTGTGTTGTGCAGCCATGCGTTATGCGCTGCCACCGAATATGCTTATGCAGATCGAACAACAGAATAGGTAAGAACTGTAGCCATCAGCTTCATTGCTCCATTCCATTCTGAAAGACACATCAAGCTTCCGGACTTCCAGTGGTGGTGAGGTCAGCGAGGTCAGAGAGGTCTTTCTAAGGTTTTGTTTGATGTACTCTCAAAGTCAAAACCGCAATCACAACTTTGAGTTCGAGCCACGGCAATCACATGGGATAACAGGCCTTATAACAAGATTCTCATGCCCCAAATATTGGTCTTTCGCTCCTGCTCACACAGTAGGACGCTCATCGATCAACTCAGCAAGTTTCCCCGTCGTTGGACTAATCTTGAAGTCCTCAACTGCTAAAAATTCAATCTCCAGCGGCCCAATCAGTCCTCTTTCGACGTGATCCAAAAACATCGGCCGAGCATCGTTCAACGCTTTCGATATAGCCGCTCTTGTTACTTTCTCGTCGGTTGGTCGGTGTCCAACTCGCAGAGTCAGCACATCTCTCATATTGGCTCTTGATATCACGGCTTGGAAAGCACCCAAGTCTCCAGATGTACCCAGAGACGATGTGACAATTTGGCGAAGATGTTTTGTGTCTATCGAGACTGGTCCGATACGAACACCAATTGTATCCCGACCTAGCACTCTGAAGACGCCGTTCCCGTAGTCGACCCATTCGGCGAGGTCCCCTGAAGGATAGCGGATCACAGGTTGGAGGCGACGGCCCATGTTTGTGACCAGGACGGAACCGGGGACTCCATTGGCTTTCGTTGATGTCAAACCATCAGGAGCAATTTCCAGTATCACATACGGAGAAGATACGGTGTGTAATCGACTGTCATGTTCCGATCTTGAATATCCGAGGGCGCCGGCGTCAATACTACCGTAGATCAGGGACCTGATCTTGGCTCCTGGGAAGGCCTGAGAGACTCGACTGCGTTGGTCTTCATAGAAGGCTTCTCCAGAGAACATCAACACACGAACGCCCATCATGACTTCTTGATGTCCGAGGAGCCACTCCGCGAGCTTGACCAACATGGTGACTGTGGAGAAAACAACTGTTGCTGACGATTCCCGCATGTATTGGATGGTTGCTTCTGAGGTACACGATCCGCCTATTGGAAGGTGCACCAGTGGTATTGTCAAGTCCATGATGGACAAGACATGCAAGAGGAAGCTCCCATACATCTCCCCGGCATAGAAAAGATTGGCAACTCGGTCGTGTGAACGAACGCCTGCCGCCAGTATGCCCAGGCCCAGTTGTTGACTTGCCATGCGGAGCTCATCTTTCGAGTAGAAGGTGACTTTTGGATGACTTGTGGTTCCTTTGTGAAAGTCAGCTCTTGAATCTATTCTATCTGTCATTGGGAATTCCTACCGCCTGTCTTAAGAACTATTCCACTCACATGTGGACCTGTTAGTACTTGGCTGTCCATACAAGTGTTGGCAGCCCAGTATGAAGCATGGTCAACAACGGGGTATTGATCGAAAGGTGCCGAGCCGTCATATGGGACATTTTTCCAGAGCCGTTGATAATATGGCGAGTTTGTTCGTACAAAAGATAATAGATCGTTTAACTCCGACGGCATCTCGGAATTGACGAGAATTTCACCACTGATGTCCCCCATTATTGCAAATTGTCTGCTTCTGTCCGTATCTTGCTTGTATGTCCTTTGATACGCAGTACTTGGAAGTGTTCAAGTCTTAATGAATTTTTTTGGGTCACTCCGACTCGCTTGTACTTGAACTTACAAGATCATCCCCTCGCAGCTTCTTGAACCCTGACTCATGACTTATGTGTGTTTCGAACCTCGGAACGCATATTCACTTAATCGGTTATCGGGTAAGTTGACTCAATATTTCCTCATGGTGGCCCCTGGGAACCTGTAACGGCTCTTACAGCTTAAGCAGAGCTAAGATCGCTTCAGCACTGCTATGTTGTTTATATCGTATTCGCTTGCTTCGTGAAATTGGGACCATCTACAGTGGGGTTGTAGAGAACTCTAGTTGGATAGAGCCCTAAAATCTGACCACAGTAGGTTCAGACTCAAGGAGAGAGAGCTAGTACGATGAAATTCCGCTCGATGAAATTCCCCGTGTCCGAAAACTTACAACTCAATACCCCACAAATCACATTCAAAATCCCTCGTCAATAAGGCAGATACTTGAAGGACGAAGCAAGCCAAAGTCGTCTCATGCGAAACGAAGACTACGCATGAACTCACTCAGGTTAGTAGCCTTTTTTCTCTTTGACGCCCGTCTAAAGTTTCTAGGTCATTTCGGAACTTTGAATTTAAGGAAGAGCCTAGGTTTAAGAAGCTTTAGTTTAAATTCTAAAGCAGATTCATAGTAACTCTCTTTACCGGTTACGAGTACGGGACATAAGGCAAATAAGGAAAAGCAAAGTATGGCCACTGACTCTCTGCCTTACATAACAGTCCTTTACCTGCGGCGGAGCGGCCTCCGTAGTCCGTTCGACCAGCTGAAAGCAACGTGGTATCGGTATCTCAACACCCACTCCACGTAAAAAGTACGAACTTTCATAGACACTTAGCTAGAACTTGTATAGGTCTGCTAGTTACTTACGTCATGGCGGAACCTGGAACATACGAGGTGTTTGGCCTTCTTTTTGATGATGCCCATCATGGATATCCAAAAATACCGTACCTAAGCCGGCTCCGGTGGGAGGAATTTCGAGGGGTGAAGTACCTACCTACCCTGGGAGGCATTCAGCATAGTCAGGCCCAAGAGCCTCTTCCTAGGGCTCTTGCAATTAAAAAAAAATCTATTGGAGGGCTTATTTTTGTTCCCTGTTAGTTCAGAACAAGGATTGCCTTCATGATTTCATCCTTGAAAGTGTGTTATCAATCAAGTGTTGTTTAGCATTTTGAATTTTTTGGATAAGAGTCTATCGAAAGTCTATCTCGTCCGTTCTCGAGTCAGCTAAACCTTCCTCGCTTTTCGCAATCCGGCTAATTGTGCCTTGCATCTTGACATAAGCTTAAACGGATTGAAGGGTGGTAATCATTCCATTCGACCTTTTGCAGTGAACGGGCAACGATCGTGAGATATCATGAGAATACGAGATGTTTCTCCCCTCCCCCACGATCACATCTGCCCCCATAACTTGGCAACGGGGAGACCCGCTTTGGGCGTCCGGCGCGGTCACTCCGGGATCCGTTTGCTCTCTCGTCTCAAGAAAGCCGAGGTCAACAACCCACTCAAAACCTTCTGACAAGAACCTTAACCATTCTTACCGCCAATTGCGACCGTTTCAATCGGTACAGAGAAGCATGGGGCCGTTTCCTATCTGCCGAAAATAATTCGTGTTCCGCTTGAACTTCCGCACCCCTTCTTTTTTAACTTTTGTAGAAGTGTGTTGGCCATTTCCGTTCCACTCCTGCAACAGCATGCCGGATAAATCTTTCGTGAAGAGCTCCAACAGCTCGGTCTGAGGTGAAGTCTGAACTTGCTAGAGTCTTTTTGCACTTTTCATGGGCTTTGAAGTGCGTCACTCTCCTGCGAATACCTTTGGCTTGCGCCACATGAGCCGGAGTGATGCCATAAGGTTTCCGTGGAAAGCTCTAACTCAACTTACTTTCAATACTTCAACGGGGTGATCGCCCCCTTCTTACGTCGAGAGTGACTTGCTCTCTAAAAAATCTGGGACCCGCTCAAGAAGAAACAATTGCCGCTTGAAACGCAACAGGATTAGCTGTAGTGGGGTAAATGAGCGATTTTTCGTGGCAGTACAATTGGCATCTGAAGATGGGTCCTCTCTATTACGAGGCTGTGAAACGAACTAATAAGACTCTTTCAATTAGTAGTTTAAGTACCCTTATTCCACACTGCGTAGCGGGAAGTTTCTATTCCCTGACCTGCAAAATGTGCATTTGTATGTACCCTGGTCTAGTTGTTTAGCTCTGGCGACGGGTAGTACACTTGCTGCTCTTACTCGCTTGCAAGGATACACTTGCTACTCAACTAGTCAAAGGACACGATTTTAACTTTCCTATCTCCTAATTAAATATGTGAATAAGAATGGCAAAACTCTAACGTTATGATAGCAATGTGGCGAGAGTAAGCCCAAGTTATGTTATTGGCATAAACCACACGGTTGGGACTCCGGAGGCGTCTCCGATTTCCTGAGGGCATTCGGATGTTGCCCATTAAACACACTGAGCTCTTCTAAGACCTCTCATGTAGGTGAACAAAATAAACGAGAATACCGTAAAAATACAGAGAGAGCTTCAACGTTGTATGGTGATACGAGACTCTAAACTTTAATTCAAGTCATTTAGTGTGGCGGCAAAACATTTTCGGCCAAAGTAGTGCTGGGTATTTCCCAGGCCACTCCTGACGTGAACCGATGAGAAGTGGGCCATTCGTGATAGTCCTGTGGAGACCAAAGCATTGGATGAGGGGGAAGACGCAAGAGGAAGAGAGTTCAGATATGTGACTTGATCATCCTCAGTTAACACTGCCAACACTAGCTGTGCAAGTATCATGAGTCGCTATCTGTGGATCTGCAATTCATCCCTCATGTCTGAACCCACAATCGTCTGCTTGAAGTCGTGCTTAGATATGAAGAAGCATGTGAGAATGAAAGTCGCCCCCAAAGAGATGATAAAAGACACAGATCACCCCGAGGACAACTGCTTTCCACTCAGACACATTTTATCCACTTTCCATTCTCCACTCCACCATCTTCATTTTGACCACCCCACTGCAGCGTAGGTGATCATGTCGTGGCCAATGCTCTACCCCATAGCAGCCGTGCTGCTGTTTCTACTTGTTTCCCAGAAGTCGAGGAAGGTGTTCCTTGCTTCTCGATCTCCACTTTCTAAAATCCCCGGACCGTGAGTATACTACTTCCAGTCCACAGATGACCCATGCTAAGTCGGCACAGATGGTACGCATCATGGACCACCATGCACCTCAGATACGGCTGTACGTACTTTTTCCTTCTTTCAATCACATTCTTGACCATGACTGACTCCGAATGTAGTCGCAACAGGCAAAGTCTGGAAGCTCGCGGAGTCCTCCCACAAGAAGTACGGTTCCATCGTTCGTCTTGGTCCACGCCAAGTATGGATATCAGATAAAGAAAGCATGAAGAAGATCCTCGTCTCTGTCGACTTGCCCAAAGTAGCCATGTATGCCGAGATATCGCGTGATCGATACAACCCAGGATTGTTTGGCGAGATGTAAGTGTTTACATCCCCTGATGTCCTCCCAACATCACCGTACCGGACATTAAACTGACATGGTTTGATGCCAGCCGACCAGAACCCCACCGCAGACTCAAGAAGTTCCTCTCTCCAGCTTTCACTGTAGCATACATCGACAAACTCGAAGTACTGTTCGAGCAATGCGTGCGAGATCTCCTGCAAAAATACCAGACGGCGTTAGACGTGGCCAGGTTTGGGGATGTGAAGTGTCCAGCGATCGAAACTGATTTCATGGAGGATTTGCACAACGTAGCTCTTGACATGCAAGTGCTCCCATCTAAATATCTTTACGGGAGGTTCTGACATGGCCTTAGCATGGGTGAATGCTCCTTCGGTAAAGGCTTTGGCCAAACAAATCCGCAAAAAGAAGCAGTCATCGGCGTCGAAGAAGTAATATGGAAGTCCATTCCGAGAGCTATTTTTGACGGCCTCGCCAAACGCTACCAGAACGTCTACTTCAAGCGTTTCTTCCGTGCTTTCGGAATTAACATTGAAATGGACTGGCCCGCACAGATGATCATGGCTATTGATAAACTCGTCCAGGGACGCAAGCAGGTCGTCGACGTTGAACAGAAGAGACCTGATCTACTGCAGCATCTCATTGACGAAGGCAAGAACCCTAGCAATGAGACCAAGATGTCTACCAGACAGATCGTGGATCAGATGTCAGAGATTCTGCTCGCTGGCTCCGAGACCACATCTGGCACCATCGCGTGTCTCTTCCTGGAAATTGCACGCAACCCCGAGGTTAAAAAGAAGCTGCTGGCCAGTCTCCCAGTGCGGAGTACACACGACCCGATTATTGACAGTAGGGAGATCAGAAATGATCCAGCATATCGGTATCTGAATGCGTGCATCAAGGAGAACTTGAGGTTGCATCCTATTGCCAGCGAGATGGGTCGAAGGACAGGTAAACAGTGGGTGAACTTGATGGGGTACGATCTTCCACCACATACGGTCGTGAGTGCGAGCTACAGAGAGCTGCATAGGAATGGGGAGTTCTGGCCACAGCCGTTGAGGTTTTGGCCAGAGAGGTGGCTAGAGGGTGATGAGATGGAAGGGGCACCGGAGCCAGAGTAAGTTCCCTCAACTCCGATTTGATTGATTTATATGATACTGACTGAGACAGTATGGCCGCCTACTATCCGTTCTCTGGAGGAAAACACTCTTGCATTGGCATCAAGTAAGTATTCCATCCCAGTTGATAAATATCCTGGGCAATCGACTGACTGCAAATAGCTTTGCTTGGGCTGAAATGAGAATGGTGGCTGCGAACTTCCTTTCCAGATTCGACATCGACGAGGTGCCTGGTCAGGATGTAGACTTCAGACAGTTCATTACTATGCAGTTCACAACGGGAAGCTGGAAGACAGTAATCAGACAGCGCTCTGAGGATAACTAGAAATCAGACAACCTGGGTAGAGCGAGGCGTTTTTGACATTGACTGTTCCACTTGGAGCACAACAGACTAGAGAGATTTCTTAGTAGAGGGCTCAAATTTTCATGGGAAACAGACCGAAATTAAAGCCTCAAAAAATTTGCCTGTCAATACTCGATTTTGAAGCTCTTTCGAGATTCTTCAAATTTGTTTCGTTCAACAGAAGTCTACCGTGATCTCCATATGGCTCCTGCTGGGGTATCCGTATTGTCATCCAAGACATCATTATTCATACTCTTGATCCAGTCCACCTCCATCCTCATGGCATCCCGTTCAATCTGCGCCATAGCACCAAGCTCAGCCAACATCCCCCTCACTAGATCTCGAGTTCCGTTCACTACAACACTCAAACTCGATCCTCTCTCATCCGGCGTACCAAGGTCCCTCAACTGATCTCTCCATGCCACCAATTTCCTGCCCAGCCCCAAGCAATCGTCCTTCCACCCCCTGTCCATATCCTCCAAAAACACGACTTCGTCACCTTCCAGCCCCTCATCATTAGCCCTCATCTCTAAAATATCTTGACATCGCCTGAACCACCTCTCGAATTTCCTCACCACCCGCGAGTACTTTCCGCCAGACTCGCCCAAATTCCACACTCCAGTGACAACCTCGTCGAGGACCTGAATTTTCTCATCCAATCCCGAGCCAGGTGTCCCCATATCCTGCCATTTCTTCAAAGCTAGGGCATTGATTTTGCCTGTTTCCTCGACTTCAAGTTGCACTAATTCTTCATTTTTGTCAACAATGGAGTGGAATCGAGCTCCAAGTTTCCTTTTTGCGCTAGCTTTCCATTCCTTCTCCACCTGAGCTGCGTCTCTATGCAGTAGATGCAACTGGAGCAGTTCGTTCTGCAGTTTCGCGGTTTCCGCTGATATTGCTATGTTCGAAGGTAGTTTGCTTGGAGAAGGGGGGGCAAGAAAAGCTGCTGGATGTGGCTTGGGCGCCAGGCTTTTGGCGGGGGAGAAATGTTGCTGGTATGTTGAGAATGCTTGTCTTCTTAATTGAGGGTCGGCACTTGGGGGTTGTAGTTTGGGTATTTCGACGGAGTTTCGTTTCGAGGTTTGGATAGTTGAGGAGTTCAGAAGTGTAGAGCTGGATCTCGTGCGAGTATGACTTGAGACATTGGCGGTCGAAGTTGCAGAACTGCTTGAGAACGAGCTTGTAGAGGCATTTCGAAGATGGCGGGATGTAACAATCGGAGGTCTTGACCGGTCTTTCTTGACTGGCTCTGATTCTGGAGCTGCTGGGGGGTTTGAGCGGCGATTCGACGTGGATCTTTGTAGTCCGCCTGTTGAAGTAGGTTTGCTTATATTCGCCCGTGGCGGGGGAGGGCGCATAGAGGCATTACTAGAAATGCTCCCTGTCGCACTTGGTGGGCGTGATGTTGTTGATATGCTTCTGGCACTGCGCGTCGGCGGTTTCACTGGTAATCGACTTGGAGATTGGCTAGTACGCTCTGGTCGAGCTGAGGATTCCAGCGCATCCGAGGCATTTGAGCGATCATATCTGGACCCAGACTCCGAGGCTTTGCGCAGCGATCGGGTTCTCGAAGGAATGGTGGACATGGTTGTTTTGTTGATGTTGGGCAGCGGCAAACAGTGCAAACTCGCGGGCGAGCTTTAGTGGATTTGGCGGTTCGGTTCGGTTCTTTCAGGGGTCTCGGCTCAGACCCGGGCTCGGATGACCTTCGTTAAACAACACTCCCTGCCTCTTTTCCAGTACGTTTTCTTCAAGTCATCAACAGCACCCAGAATAGACGAAGTCTGCAGTCGCAATTCACAGTCTCTGGGCCAAGTACGGCCACATATCTACTGTACTGTTGGCACAGTTCTTCCCGATATACATGATACGTGCCACGGCTACCATACAATCAATCTGGTTTCAATGCATGCTTCACCACACCCAGAACAACGACAAAACAGATGCAGGCTCGCAGCTGGATGACAGTGGCAGTGGATATAGACCAGCTAGTTCAGATCCAGTCATGGAGTCTGACCAACCATGTAATCCTTCGGCATGGAATCCTCAGTTCCGAGCCTCGACATGACCTCGCCTTCATTCAAATGTCATGAATATTGGACCTCCACTTCTAGGTTCAGCAATCTTCTGTTACCTTCCCAGGCCCTCTCTCGTCGGTGTTGAAGCTTTCAGACCAGTGGAATTTGCAAGTTGCTGATACGAGTCTTTTCAATTTGGCGCTTTGATTCTCAGTTGACTACATCAGTCTACTTGGGACTAAGAGCCTTGAGTCCGCTATATCTCTTTGATTGTACTAGGTAGTCGCCAGAGTCTCTTCCAATACTGCCAATTTCACGCGACTGTATTCTGTTAGTGGAGAAACAAGTTATCTATCTGAGTTTGGATGAGTTGCCGACTGTCTGGTCGAAGTCATCTCGAAAGGTTCATGACCAGCCTCAAAACCCCGATATAGCTTGCAGCCCACAGCAAACGTCTGTATATAAGCTTCCTCTAAGGCCGACTTAACAAGGATGACGACGCCTCCTCAAGTACTCGTCCCTCTCCATACGCTTCGTCGTATTGTACAGCAGCAACGTTTTGCCGGACAGGATGGTGGAAGTCCGGCACGTGATGAAAACAGTTCCTTCGGATATCATTCTTTGCTTTGAGTGGGTGGATCCACATCTGCAAGATGCAAGCCTTAACGTCAATCAGGGATATGCATAGGTGGCTTGCATAGGGACGGCCTATATTCCGATCAACTACTTCCCAACTAGGCCTGCTTCCGTCTGAGAGAACAGAGGTTGAGGCACAGTTACGTGCAGATCGGATCCCGCGATCCTCTTCTTATCGTATTGTAGGTAACATCATGTTATTATGGTTGCTCAGCCGGCAGGTTTGGCATGCCTATAACTGATATTTCTCTCCCTCTTCGCACATCTTGTCTGCTTTGGTTGTATCGCAGGTTTTTATATGTCTCATATCCTACACAGGACATCTCAACTATGCCAATCTCTATTTCTCGAGGCTTGTTTGAGCGTCGCTCAAAGGGTCCTTTTAAGTCACCAATAGCTATCATAGGCGGTACTCCCGATTCTACACTCGATGTGCCAATTACAAGTTTCTTCCTCCTCCTCTTCATGGTAGCTGGTGGATTCCATTTCTTCATCCACGAGAAAAACAAGAAGAGGAAACACAAATTCCATCTCTCGGCTTTGATGTTCGACTTCTGCCTCGTCAGGACGATGACTTGCATATTACGTGTAGCGTGGGCATTCCGACCAGATAACAATGGCATTGTTCTCACGGCTTTAATCTTTGAGAACGCCGGGTATGTCTTCCCATCTGAATGTCTGGGTAACTATCTAAGAGGAATCGTAGTGCCGTAGTCCTGTTTGTGGTCAATGCCATCTTTACCCAACGTATTATGCGAGCTTTACATCCCAATTTCGGCTGGAGTTCTCTGCTCAACGGTTTCTTCTTCATAGTCGTTTGCTCTGTTCCTTTCATTATAGTTCACAACATAGTATTCACTGTCATCGCCTTCTACACCTTAAATCCGCATGTCGAAGCTATCGTCAGAAGTTTCTTACTTTTCGGGCTCTGCTACACCCTCACACTGTCGCTTCTCCCAATTTTGTGTATTTTGCCTGCGCTATCTGTCCCGCGTATTGCGCCAATAGAACGATTCGGAAACGGGAGATTCAGCAGTAAGATTGGAATTTTGTTGTTCTCCACCGTACTACTTCTGGCTGGAGCGATTGTGAGGCTGGCTTCACATGTCATGCAGCATACAGCCGAGAATCCAGGAGCGATTGAGAGCAAGGAGGTGTTTTACATAATAGGCTTTGCATTCGAAATTACGGTCGTGGTTCTGTACGCCGTCATGCGTATCGACAAACGCTTCTGGGTGCCAGATGGAGCGAGAGGGCCAGGAGATTACAATGGTCTGCAAGTCAACGAAGAGAAGTTCTTCAGAGAACTGTACGGCAAGAAGAATCCGAGCGCTTCTTCGTCTAGTCAAGAGTTGTTTGAAACGCAGAACTGGTTTGGAGGCGGTAGTCCGGTGGTCAAGCCAACGAGAGAGCAGGTTCGGACCATAATTCACAATCTTGGGTTTCCAGCGGAGATTGTGGGCATGCCGATGGACTGCGGTGATGAAGAGGAGATCTTGTTGTATGCTTTTCGAGTGAAAAAGATCGCTAAGCAGCAGCTGGCCAGGAAGATGGTGTTGAGGCAAAGTGGAAAGTGGAGCTGTGACACTGTGGTTGGAGACCTAGAATGAAACTTATGCGCATCATGTTTCAACAGATAACGATAATGGTTTATGAACAAACTCTGAATGTTTCCCATGAGTAGCGCTGGCCAAGAAGTTGAGTTACTTTTCGCCAAATTTCTCTTGACCATACAGCATCCAGCTGTGCTAGTGATGATATGCTTGCTGCTTTTGTTTGCTCACTTATAAGAATTAATTTGACCAATAATCCACTAGTTAAAGAACCTTCTTTTAACTTTCCAATATCTTGAATTAGATTCAAAACTTTCGAGAATGGGTTTTGCAACACTGAAACAGCAATGTAAAGCATGCGTGACAAGTAAACCAGGGAGGGGACCAGAGGTTCCCAGGTACCCAGGTTTGTTGGGTAAATCTTCGGCTGAGATAAATAAAAAAATTAATGCAAATAAATATCCCCGAATGTATGAGATACACAGCATTTCATCGCCGGCGGTTTGCAATTGATATACATGTGTTGTTAATTCCGATTCTCTCGCATGATCGTTTGGGATGACTAAGCCAATCTATTCTTACTGTAAACGCATGATGTCCGTCTGTCTGGGCAATTCGGCTCAGCCTTTTGGACGAAAAGGTCCGATCATTGCAGCTGGAAACATGTTCCCTGCGAAGATCTCGTACAGTAAATGGACACGGCCTGTTTGGATGATGCAGTCGCAGGATGATCGTCAACCCCTGACTAGTGTTCGCATCGCAATGACACCATCACCAAATGTTCAACGTCCCTCCTCATTGCTTGTACTGGTGCGACTTGCTCTCGTCGATGTCGATATTATTGTCTCAATCTATCCTGCCGGCTGTGGTGACGATGACAGAGTGTTTCCCCCCTTTGCAATTTTGTTTCTTCTCGCCTGCATTGCTGGTCCCTGGATCCCCCTATAAGTTCTCATTTCAAGCGGGCCCAGCATGATCTCTCCGAACAAATAAGCAGGTCGACTTCAGATGCATAAATGTCAGCCGCTGGGTTGCTGGCAGCGGAAGAGGCTGTGATTCGATGCCTGGCTCCTTCGGATGCCCTCCCATAATCCACCAATTCATCGTGGTGTTTCAGCGTTCCAGACGAGCCGGGAGGGCCCCTGAGAAGATTTCTCTTAAAACATCGAAAAATCCAGAATGGGGCCCACAACAGACTTTTGCGTGGACTGTGTACTGTGGACCTGGGGTCGTGGCCCTGTCTGAGTGATTCGCAAAGCTCCGAGAACAACTCAGCAGTCCGATACTTATCTCTGCTCCTGCCAGCTGTCGCTGCCAGACTGAAGAAGATGTATTCGCCCTTCCCATCCACCCCAGGTAGAGGCCGTTCGCGATTCTCGAAAGTGTTGCCCGTACCACCAGAAGAAGCTGCAACTGCGTCAGAAAAATCGCCGGCGGTATTGACCTCGAGGTCTTTTAGAACAGACCTACCGCCTCTGCCCAGTGACGCAGTAAAGGCTCCTATGGCGATTCCACGACGACCAGTAGGTGGCGGGGTTGGCGGGGAAGTCAAGAACGAGAAGTCCACGAGAGTAGCATCGATATCTAGCGTATCTTCTGTCTATTCTGACTCTCCGGGAGTCTCCCGAAGCTTGTCGGAGAGCAGCAGGAAGGATTCTTTGAGTGGTGTTGATTCAGAGGGCGGGCCAACGCCGCCTCTCCCACCGAAGGACAAAGATCGCCAAAATCAAAATCAAAATTCGGGCGAGAAACCACAAACCGCACACAAACTCTCGTCAAACTCGATTTCGAGTTTTGACAACGCGCTCCAACCAACCGAGATTTGGCGACGGAGGTCCGCGAAAAGCGAACACAGCATTGTTTTCTCAGACCTCAAGTTGCAAAAGAGCAACGGCTCAACGGCAAGTCCTCCTAGACGGCAGGAGCAGCCCACCGAGCGACCACAACTCCCAAGAAGCATAACTGGACGGAAACCTGTGCCAGCTCGACCCGCTCCTCGACAGCCAGAATTTATGGGGAACAAGATCTCGAAGCTGAGGAAGAAGGGCTCGAGGGAGGATTCCAGCAATGATGAAGGTCCGGCCCCAGCTCCTCCTCAGCCATACGATTCTGTTCAGCGACTCCCAACACCGGAGTACCTGAAGGCCGACAAACAACAACCTATCACCCCTAGTATACTCTCACCTGTCTCGCCATTTACACCTCCAGACGATAAACCTCCTCTTGTGCCGCGCAAATCGGAGTCTCGAAGTCTAGCCATAAGTCACGGTAGCAGCGATGCCACAATCGTAGCACCCACTGCACCAACACCAGAGAATGATCCACCGGCCAGAAACGATCTCCTCGCAGCTCATTCTCGAGACGGCAGCGACTCTCTCACCATCACTTCCGAGGCTGTTGTCGTGAGCTCGCCGCAGCCACGGAAACCTCTCGCTGCCTCCCGAATCCTCACTCCTCAACCATCGTCAGGCAAAACCTCACCTCTAAGCCTCCCATCTCCAGCTTCTCATGCCACGTACTTTCCTACAGTTCAGTCTCCAGCTGCGCATGGCACCATCTTCCAAGGCCCCGCGCTGGATTTGGTACATTTTGATTGCTATCAGTCGCACAAACTCATGAGGGGATCAAACAACAGAGTGTGCCCGGTATCATGCATGATGTGCCAGAAACAAGACACGGACAGGCGCTGGAGGTGCGCATGGTGCTGCTTGAGTGCTTGCGGAAATTGCATGCGGCTTCTGGATTCAGTCCCAGGGAAGGATCTACGGTTGGCATTGGAAAAGATTGGATGATAAACGTGGATTGGGACGATGGAATGGGATGGGATGACACGACGGAATGGGAGTGGCGTTACGGATAAATGATTGATGGGTTTTGACGCTGCACATAGAAGACGACATTATGCCTCCCACTGGACAAAGGATGGTTGGTGTTCGTGCATGGATGAATTTTGTAGATAGAACATTTGACCTCAAGGCTAGACTTGATGCTTCACTCAGGTGGAAGATGAATGGCGTTTGTCAGGATGGGGAAACTAGACAGCGGTGATCGTGCTAGAACAGAAATGCAATGGTCTCAGCCTTCATCACAGTCATTGTTGTGGTTTTGTCCAGTTTCTCGAATTAGCCGAGCAGACTACGCTAACAAGCGACCTCGAAAGGGGTTCATGGCGATCACCTCTCAAATACTGCGACCAGCTTGAAAATCATCTCAAAGAACTTCAAAGAAAATTACGGCTTGTCTGTTTTTGGCATTTCTATTTCCAGCGTTGTCTCTACTACAGCTTCGTCACCTCATTTCCCGCTCAGTCCAGCCAGCAGCTGTCCAAACCTCACAAACTCCAATCGGGCAGATATCAAGATCCAGCTGCTCTCTCTCAGCTGTGGAGCATACATTTACTCATAACTAACCCCTTCAATTAGTATATACTCAGAAGTCGAGATCAGAGGAAATAATCCTTACCAAATCTTTCTATGATTACTCCGCATGGGTTGCATGGAAGAGAATCTTGCGAACCTTTCTGAGTGTCGTTGGACCTTCATCGCCATGTCTAGCAGCCAAGGTGCCATGCCCATAAGTCGGGTAAGATAGTGGGGGGACTGCGGTATCACTGGGTGCCGAGATGGAAGATCCATCGGTTGGTGATGGCACGGTAAAAGTTGGGCCCTCTGAGAAGGTGTTTGTGATTGTTGGCAGAACAGTGACGCCAGAGGAGTAGGGAGAGAATTTTGAGCTCTCGGACGTTGTTGTCAAGTCGAGAGATGAACCGGTAGTGAATTGTCCTGCATCTGTAGCGGTGGTCAAAGGGTTGGTTGAAGTTGAGGTATTGCTGGGATAAGGGACAGTGTACGTGTCAGTGAAGTTATGGGTGGAGGAAACATATGTGATGATCGGAGCATCTGATAATGTTGACGTGAACTCTCCATCGTTGGTTTGTGTTGTCAATGGAAGTGTGGCATGATGAGTGCAACTGAAAGAGGAAGCGGAGGCTGTCATGAAGGCACTCGACTCTCCAGTGGTTATAGCAGACTCGAATACGCTCGTGGATGTGTTGGCTAGTGTCTCCGTCGAAGACTCCGAGAAAGTAACTTCTCCAGAGTTGGTTCCAGAACTCGAGGATGCTGTTGGGAAATCCGAAAGAGTTGGAGTAGGTGTGACCACAACGCCACCAGCAGTTGAAGTCGTTGCGCCGATGCCTGAAATGGAGATAGTCGAGAGTTCACTTGATGAAGGAGTAGCTTCCGGGCCAGAAGTTGACTCTGTTGACAATTCAGAGGCGGCTGAATATGTGAAGGTGCTTGAAGCTGGAATAGATTCAACTTCACTGCTAGTAGAAATGCTACTGTCCGACGTCGAGAACAAGATTGGGAACCCGGTTGTTGCTGTTGCTGTCCCGACTGTCCCAGAAGTGGACTCATCAAGAGTTACTGTTAGCACCCCGCTTGGTGTGACTGTCTCGCTTCTCTGGGTTTCAGTAGAAGTCTCGATTGGCAAAGATGTGGGAGTTGATTCAGCGGAAGCAGAGGGTATTTCTGTGCTGGAATCTTCTGGTTCTTCGATGGTGATTGTGCTATGGACTGTACTTGTGAGACGGATGCTGGTATTGGTTGCGTCGGAGGACGTGGCGATGGTAGGGAATGGCGAAGTGACTGTGATGATGATTTCGGTGCTCGTGAAACCGATGGTTGTATCAGAAGTGATTGGATTTACTGCAGTACCGAGTGCAGTTGATGTCTCTTGAGAAGGCAAGCATGTGCCGGCGACATAAACGGTGGTCGTTTCAATCTCCGTACATCCACAGCCAGCGTTGTACCCATACGAGAGTACTTGAGCTACCACGAACTGAGCCCTGGATTACTCGTAAGCATGGAAATTCCTCACAATGGAGAGGACACATACTTGAAGCCTAGCAAAGCTAAATGGATCGCGACTTTGAGCTTCATTGTGATATTGTCGAGGAATTTGGGGAGGGGCAACGTATGAACAAGTGGGTCGGCTCAGAAAACGAATGTGGAGTGGGATGATTGGGAATGTTTCTTGTGAACAAGATTATCTCTTTATGTCCCGAGACCTTTTGATGCGTTATGGAATCACCCAACATCCGTTTTCCCCAACACGTATCTTTTCATCCACTTCTGCAGATACGAGAGATTCTTCGGTTTCAAAGCATGCATGATCTAGGGAAGAAAAGGAAACCAGCATATGGGAGAGGCCAAGACTAGCATTTCGATGCAGCAGACCGTGAACGGTTCATCGTGGCCTCATACATTGACTGAACTGATGGAAGGCGAAGGGCCGGAAGTCGACTGTGAAAGAACTCGGCATACAAACCGGGATATGCACACCCTTACACAAAGATTCAGGTGGAGAGCTTTGGGAGCCGATGCAATAAGAGTGGCAAGACTTCTATCGCAATGAAATTCGTTTCCTCCATTTAGATACGATAAATGCAGGGAGTACCTGCATATCGGAATGTTGTGACCCTGCCGATGTTCTCTGGATCTAGTGTAAACGGATTTTTGCATCGTTTACATTGGCGTAAGTCTTGCGAAGCAAACGAAACTAAATGCTGGAGGAATAGAGTAAGAGTCTTCGATGGGAGTGCGTCAAAACTTATCTAGATTCTTTTGATAAAATTTCGAGTACGCTCAAATGAGAAGACTTACGCATCGTTTAATGGCCAGAAAGCTGGTTTCATTCAGATCTCAGCCATAGCCAAGATGTCAGTTGCCTTTTGAAATCTAAAATTAAAAGAAAGATGCTGATTGAGGCAATTGGGCTTGTTTGAATCGTCATTTATTCAAAAGAATTGGCGACATACGTACTGGGTAAAGAATGCAGCGTTTGTTTGCAACTTTATGTTCCACAAGGGGAATTTGAGGGGTCGCAGCCCGGAACGATCTGGGAATGCACCTTCCCGCGCTCAGAAACCGGAAATTTCTGTAGCCAGGCATTCAATCAAGTTTTGAAGCCGGTTCTATTTTTCATTTTGGCCGTCGGTGTGTATTTAGCAAGCCTTCCGTTTGTATGTATGGCATCCAGCAGCAGCAAATCGTTGGGGAGATATTCTACCACTCATACACAGAATAACTAGCGAGAAAGCTCTGATTGCTCGAGTATATTAAAGGAAGAAAAATTGGCGGTAGAGTTCAATTGGGGTTTATTGGCTCTTTCTCAGGCTGTTTGCTTGGGTTCTGTGTTAACTTCCTTTCCTGTGGAGGTACAGAACAGCAATACTCCGATCGCTATAAAATTGACTTTCTATTAGTTAGCAATCTGAGCAAACATATCGTCCATATGAGCAGAAGTTCAGATCGAGTATACAGTGGTCGGGGTTGGTTAGATCTCGCCTATCATATTTGTGACTTGACGCCACTTCGAGCCAACGAGACTTGGGAGCCTGAACTTGACGATCCGCTAGGAAAACAACCCAGGGTTTCAAACGTACGGCCGTACTCGACACCATACGATTGAGTTTGATTAACAAGCAAGTGCCGACTTCAAGCCTCACGACTGACGGCAGGCCAGGCATCAGTGAGGGGGCTTGAACTTTCCGACTCGCTTCCGTCGTCAATTGGATGGAAGAAGTGCACGATCGATGAATAGTAATCATGATCGTCCAAGCACACGTGAACCCGCGTTTGAAGTGAACACGAAAAGCCATGATGGATGCATGAACTCGCGACGTTTCCCAAGCACCGTGTCAGACGGGAATTTAGTTTCCCCATGACGATGGCGTAAAGATCGGCATCCGAATGAGATATATAGAACGAGTTCTCCCAAAGAAAATGTCTCTCCACTCTTCCAAGATACAAGATCAAAGCCACACATTTCCAAGAACAAAGCATCTTCATTTCCATCATTTCCATCAATCAACCAATCAATCAACATCCTTAAACGTCGCATAGGATCTTCATCATGCCTGGCAAGGTAAGAGCTGCGAGAAGCTTTTGGTAGATTGGGCTAATCAAAATCCCAACTCAGGTCGTCTCTCAAGAACAATGGCTCACTGCCCGCAAAGAACTCCTGGAAAAGGAGAAGGCAGCTAGCCGTGCAGCTGCCGAGTTCAAGTCCCAGCTTCAAAACGACTTCCCAATGGTAAAACTTGACAAAGATTACACACTCGAAGGTCCCAATGGGAAGGCAACACTTTCCGAACTCTTCGAAGGGCGCAAGCAACTCATGGTTTACCACTTCATGCTTGCCCCCGATGAGGAATCTGGATGTGAAGGATGCAGCTTTCTCGCCGATAACCTTCCATCATCGCTTGGACACTTGAATTCTCGAGACACAACTCTGGTCTTGGTATCCCGGGCCCCAATTGCAAAGATTGAGAAGTTCAAGAAGAGGATGGGATGGAACTTTCCATGGTTGTATGTCTGCCAAACCCCTTGACAATAATGTGCGTGCTGACTAGAGACTCTTCCAGCTCTTCCTTCGGGTCGGATTTCAACTATGATTTCCATGTGACTCTTGATGAATCCGTCGCACCTGTTGAGTACAACGTACGTCTTTCCAGACGATCAAGTTCTTGATCACACCAGGCCATAAAAGGTTCTCAGCTAACAAAATACAAAGTACAAGAAGTCCTCAACCCCTGCAAAGGGTGAGCGTCCAGGCATGAGTGTCTTTTTCAAGGAGTCCAATGAGGTATTCCATACCTACTCCACTTATGCAAGAGGTTTGGACAACTTGCTTCCGACCTACGGCCTCCTGGATCTCACCCCTCTAGGTAGGCAGGAGACCAAAATGAATTTTTGGAAGCTCCATGACCTATATACCGAGGAGGATATCAAGGGCTCTATCAAGTAGATCATGGAATTGCTAGTAGTGGTTGACAAGTCTCAGATGAATTCTGTCTGGCTGTTTTGAACCAGTGGGGAACAGGCTGGGCTGATTTCTTTTCTTTTTTCTCTTCGGATTTGGCGATGCTTTGCTTGAATGTTCCGAGAGCTTGTAATTTCATGCTGATATGACGCAATTATAGTCTTTGATGCCTCTGATGTGCAAGAATGTTCACCTACTGGAGAAATAACGTTAATTTTGGAATGTTCAGATATGTACCCCCGCTCGGTAATGTCTGCTGCTTACTCAAGCCGCTGACGAAGCCATGCCTCCCTCAATCATGAATCTAGTTTGAACGACGACTTCTGCCTTGCCGGAGAACATATCTAGTAAAGTTGACGTAGCAAGAGACATATGATAAGCCCCCGAATGCGACACTGTGAAGCTCTGCAAACAGAGGCCGAAAAGCTTTGTCAGGCCCAAGCCATCATATTCGTCACTGGGTGACAAGTTGGGGCTCCGAACGGGTGTCTGAATGATCCGTCATTGTAACTGCGCGATGATCTCTTCGCGAGTCTCCGGTCGATATAAGTAATGGTGAGAGCCTGCTACCCAAGGATAAAGTACTCTCTGACCCCTGCAAGGCCATTGCCCGAAAGCAGTAATTCTGGTGCAACCAACCACCTCCTCGCTTGAGTGCCAAGTTCCACTTTTCTGGCGAATGAAAACATCACGTCTCTTTGAACTCAGACCGGACTTTTGGAGGCCTTGCAGCTCGGCTCACCAAGGGCTACCCCCTCGGACTCGGCATTCGAAGACGATGATGTACTCCTCGCTTGTTGTACTTCGCAATTAGAGACTTGCCAAAGCAATCTGACGTCCAGTGGCAAATAAAGGGGTTTGTGTCTCTCGCTTTGGGTCGAAAGGGGGTTGCCAGATCACCTGTTGTGCCGGTCTTGATATTGGAGTTTAGGCGCCCAAGTAGTTGGGGAAACCACACATTTCCCTTTCCTACTGGTACTTTAGTGATTGATACTCTAGGTACGGCGTTCCCCAAGACATTATACTTCCGTGGCACTGGGCCAGAAGTCTCCCAAAGAGGTTACTGATCTTCCGATTGGGCAGTTCGTCGAATTGGCATCGGAGGGTATGTTTACACTACCTGCAATGCAGAAGTCCGCTGACACCCTTGAGATTTTGTGAGAAGAGATGGCCAATTCAACAAACGAGAGTGCGAGCCCGTCATCAGGGGTGGGGGGTCGTGATGGTAACTCCCAAAGTGCATACGCGTTTCGATTCGTGGAGGTTGGGGAGCCTTCTCAAACCCGCGACGAAGATGCCCGTTCTCTTATCCGCTCACATGTTATGCGAGACTTCTATGAGAGGCGAGACAATCGGAGACGCCCCAGCACACTACCGGAAAAGACTTCTGCAGCGTCCAAGAAAGAGGGTGCAGCACAACAGACACATCGGTTCAAAGTAGGTCCCCAAGGCCTACAAGAGATCAAAAAGAAACGACGCAGAAGCGAAGGGGTAGTGCAAGTACAAAAACCGAAACCTTCTTTGATTATAACACTTCAGGAGCCTGAACGTCAGATTCAGATTTCATCCGTGGTTCCTAATTTTCGTCCAGTGCAGCCTGCAACGGCCGCCCCCTCTGTCATCGTACAAATCGATGATCAAGAAAGTAGGGCAGAGGCTAGCAAATGGCATGCTCCTGAGCCAACTATTGTAGAGTCCAATTTGCGCCAGCCGCCCGAGTATGATATTCGGAATGTATTGCGGCCCGAGTCTCTGCCCACGGGCTCAGGGATTGACCCTTTCAACACACTTCCTCCTTCACGATCTCCTCGCACGCAGGTGCTATTATATCACGGTAAGTTCAGTACCTCGACTCCCTCTCTTTTCCCTGCTCCTCGGTTGATCACTATTTCCACTCTGGCTTTTTGGTGATCAGAGCCTGTGACCCCTGCTCGGCTGTTCACTTGGCCCATATCGATCAACTAGACACTAATCCTTCCATATTGCCAGCGACTCGAGGGGTCTTATCTTCGCACCTGATGGGGCAATTGCGAACAGAGGTGGGTAGTATCCTGGAGTCCCCAAAAATACTGGAGTCATCTACTCGATCACTAACTTCCAACTATCTAGTGGCTAGCAATAGCAACTCAAGATGCTGCAATGTTCCATGTCGCCCTCTCGCACTATGCTGGTAATTATGGCCTTGTTCATCAAGAAAGCGACCCAGTCGAGGCACTTCGATTCCGAATGGAAGCCATGAGACTTGTCAACCAGCGACTGGGACACGCCGAGATGGCTCTTGCAGATGGTACACTGGGTACTGTTGCAAGTCTGTCTAGTTACGAAGTGAGGATTTATCTTTCTCTAACCACCGCTTTTATTCTACTAACTGATTGCTTCTTTCAGGCTACGAATGGAAGTTTGACGGCCATCAGCACTCACATGAAGGGGCTTCAACGCCTAGTGACACTCCGAGGTGGCCTCCAGGTTGACATGAACCCGTATACCAAACGTCTACTTTTGTGGTATGCTTGCTTGATTGTTGAGACTTGACGGAGCTGACGAAGCTGATAGGGCCGACCTGAATTGTGCGAACGCTTTGGGCAGTGACCCAATGTTTGATCTCGTCGACAACGATGGAAGCTCAAAGCTTCCACCGTCCTACTCCGATGTATCAAACAAAGGACGAACCTTTGATGGGGGTGCATCCAACCCGTCCAATACGCCTGGGACAAGAGACTTGGAAGCGATGAATTTGGAACTAAAGAACAACTTTACTAGTTTGAAACAATTAGCCAATATCGGCGCTGACATTGATGGACAAGCCAATAGGGGAAAGGATGATAAGATTCGAGACAGCGACAGGCTGTACACTGCAGAAAGAAGCCTCTTGGTTCTCGCGAACATCTGGGGTCCTGGCAAATTCGCTACTTCGGGTTGCATCGCGGCAACCATCTTCCTTGATAACCATCTTCGCGGTGTTGGCTTCAACGCTCGACTGATGGATAGGCTTGTGACCAGACTGCAGTTCTCTATGAACATGGTGCTCAACGATATCTCCAGACACAACGCCAACGACAATACAGCCCGGGCTATACTTTGGGTACTATACGTTGGTGGTACCGCCGCTGGAAATCGCCCTGAAAAGGAATGGTTCATCACGCAACTCCCCGACTTCTGCGATAATCTTGGCCTAAAAACATGGGAAGAGGCAGAGTTGATACTGAAGGACTTCTTGTGGGCACCTAGCTGGCAGAGCCAGGGCCGACTTCTCTGGATGCAAGTCGAAGAAATGAGGTTATTGAAGAATATTGTATGGCCGACAGCCGATGATATGATAAATACTGGCATGGGATTATATTGAAGAAAGATCCATGTTGATTGGCTGTTGGAAGCCAAAGGGGGCCAACAACGCTAGTACCTGATCGACATGGGGTACTTCGCGCTAGTCTCGCGACGAGATGGACTCGTCATCGTCATCAAAAAAGATCCCTGCATGAACACAAACACCACAGTTTCCCTAGGAGCAGCAGGACTTTAGCACAGCTAAACGAAATCTCAATTCCAAACATGGCGAAACCGAGAGTCATATACTGGTTCAGAACCGACTTGCGTCTTCACGACTCACCAGCGTTGAGGGCAGCTTTGGATCTCAACCCCGAAGCGTTCTGGCCAATCTGGACATGGGACCCTCACTATGTCTACCGAGCCCGGGTTGGACCAAACCGATGGCAGTTCTTGTAAGTTCCAGTCTCCATGGAGGACATTTGACACATTTCTTAACTTCCACCAGGATCGACTGCCAGAACGATGTTTCAAAATCCATCACAAAGATCAACAAGAAGTCTAAGCTATTCCTTATGAGAGAGGCACCACAGACACTATTTCCAAAGCTCTTCAAAGCTTGGAAAATTACACACCTAGTCTTTGAAAAAGACACAGATGCTTATGCACGAGATCGAGATACAGCAATTATAGAAGCTGCCAAAGAGGCCGGAGTAGAGGTTATAACCCGATCCGGCAGGACACTTTGGGACAGTGACGACCTAGTGAAGAAGAATCACGGAAAGCCAACGATGAGTATTAGTCAAGTTCAAGCGGCAGGACCAAAAGTAGGCCCTATACCCTGCCCAATACCTGCTCCAAAATCTATTCCCGATCCAGGAGTGATAAGTCTGGATTTCGAGCAGCATCCACCCGAACAGACTCTAGATTTGAACGGCACATCAAGGAAGAATAAAGATCGATCATATGAAAATATAGCTGGACCTAAAGGAGATTTCGCAGTCCCAACTATGGAGGAATTAGGATTTCCAGCAGCTACAACACAACACCGAGGCGGCGAAACTATTGCACTAAAAGCCTTGGACGAAATTATAGCAAACGAAAAATACACGGCGACTTTTGAGAAACCCAATACATCACCGACCGCTTTTGCACCGCAATCGACAACCCTTCTATCTCCACACCTCCATTTCGGCAGTCTTAGCATCCGGGAGTTCTACTGGCGCGTGCAAGACGTAGTCGATAACTTCTCCGGAAAAGCATCCCACCCTCCCGTCTCCCTCACAGGACAACTGCTATTCCGCGACATGTACTTTGGTGCGCAAGCTGCACTGGGCTACACCTTCAGTCAGACAATGTACAATTCCCACTGCCGCTCCATCCCCTGGCATCTCCCCAGCAAAGTCGACCACACCACCAAACTCGTCACAGGGGAATATCACATCGACTCCCCACAAGCCGAAGAGTGGTTCCAGCGCTGGAAGAACGGCATGACAGGCTTCCCCTGGATCGACGCCCTGATGCGGCAACTTCGGCAAGAAGGCTGGATCCACCATTTGGGTAGGCACGCTGTAGCATGTTTCCTCACTCGGGGAGGCTGTTATATTTCCTGGGAGCGCGGTGCCGAAGTTTTCGAGGAACTGCTCCTCGATCACGAAACTGCTTGTAACGCTGGGAACTGGCAGTGGCTGTCCTGCACGGCGTTCTTTGCGCAGTTCTTTAGGTGTTATTCCCCTATTGCGTTTCCGCAGAAGTGGGATAAGGAGGGAGAGTTTGTGAGGAGGTATGTACCTGAGCTGAGAAAGCTGGATAAGAAATACATTTATGAGCCGTGGAAGGCGCCGATTGCGGATCAGAAGAAGGCGGGCGTGAGTGTGAAGGGGGATGGGAAGGGTAAAGAAGAGGGAGTGTACCCGAAGCCAATGTTTGATTTTGCGGAGAGAAGGACGATTTGTTTGGATGGTATGAAGAATGCATATAAGGTTGGTCTATATGGCGATGATGAGAAGGTTTTGGATGGGAGTTGGAGGACCTTGTTAGCTGATGGAGCGGAGGGTCCCGCGGAGGGAAAGAGTTTCATGGATACAATGACTGGAGGTGGGAGTAAGATTCGAGATGATGGGGATGGCAATGATGAAGCGGTGGTAGAAGACCAGAGTGGTGCAGCTGAAACGGGAGGCGAGAGTAAAGGGGGTGACAAAGCGAAACTAGGCACGAAGAGAAAAGCTGTCCAAGGAACATTAGACGGCCATGTCAAGCGGGCGAAAAGGAAGTAATGATAGACATTCAAGTGGAATATGATATTATGGACTCATGCGATAACATTGCCACAAATATCACTTGTCCCAAGTGATCTTCTGAAAGAAGTGAAAAGGGGCAGCGTCAAAACAAACAAAGTCGCCTAGTTTTACACCTCCCTGTCTATTCCAAGCTAACGCCGTTTCCCATGCAATGTTTTCCTCTGTAACCTGGCCCGTCCATATTCGTGTCCTTATCATGTAGATGATCTGTGATCAGTCTAGTCATCCCATTCCTCATCCAGCTGATCGATCAGGCGGTTCTCATCCTCTGCTCGGTTGTTCCTTCCCCTGCCGTTGGAGGAGCCGTTTGCCGAGACGGACAATGCGCTGTAACCCCTCCTGCTCGGCATAAAACGAGAACATGATGAAGTGGCAATGACGAAGATATCCTAAGAGAGTCTCGTCAGCAAATTGGTTTCTTGGTAGCCTAAGCCAGTGTTGTAGATGGATTGAAAGTGGTATGTATTTTCAAAAGAACAGGCGCCGCTGTTTGCTCGCTGCTTTTCTATCCTATAAGCACCGAAAAGCTATGCATTGGGGAAAAGAATACAATAGAAGGAAAATGTTTGTACAGGAGGGTGGGTATACAGGTTGCGAGAACCCCATGGGCGAATTTCGCTTTTCTTTTGTACGCTTTTGTACAGGACTTCCAGCCAATGGGCCGAAGGCGCTCAAGAGAGATGGGAGGCTTCCCAAGATGACCTTGACATGTGTGTTCTTAACTTCTTCGCTCCAGATGATGGTCGCACTTCCATCGTGGGAAGAATCCCATCCCGCACTGATGCCACCCTAGGAATGATCTTCCGCTTCGACCGCTGGACACAAAAGCAGGCGCTCACCTTTATGAAACTGCCAATTCCCGCCCACATGCTGTAGTTGGGCAACTGTCTCCATCCGCGCGCGTGCGCTACATTCCGCTGGTAGAACACACCACCGAGGAAGTACACCAAAATGGCAATGACGCCAATGATGGCAAATACGGCCCCGGGACCGACTGTTTGCTTCGCAGGCTCGGCTGTGATGCAGGCTGCTCGGGAGAGGACTTCGAAGTGGTATGAACACTCGTCTGGATCGGTTCCAACAAATGTAGCAACTGCTTGGGTCGCGAGAGGATCTTTGTCGCAGTGGAAAGAAATTATGGTGGACTTTCGACGGACTTCCGAATCGCTCTTCGTCTCGAATTCAACCTCATGCTCATCCGCATCCCAGGTTGAGCGTCTCTTTTTCTCGGTCGTACATGGAGATCCATTCGTGTATTGGAGAACAATCCGCCTTCCTCGTAAGGTCAATTCTGAAGAGTTCTGTCTGAGCTGGGAGTTAGTATAACTTTTGCACAGAGCTTTTATGTCCCGCCTTACCCAATGGAATACTTCTTCGAATCCAACTCATAATATGCACTGACGTTCTTCCAGAGACTCCGGTCCACACCAACGACATCTTCTACCTTTCCTACAACCGGCGCGCAAATATTCAGGGTGAAATTCGCCTCGCTCTTATGGTAATCGTATCCGCGAGCGTGCCAGTCATCCACCTTCTCCCCTTTCACAGGCTTCTTGTCGTCCGTCGGCAGAGCTATCGATAATGATCTCAGATCGTAGAAATTACCTGTCGTCGATGATACCGTGCATGGCTCCAGGACCTTCTCGTCGGAGGCCGCGGCATTCACTCCATAGTGCAATGCCAGAGTGACGAGGAGACTTGTTGGGAGTGTTGGGAAATGCATGATGATGAGGTACGGCCGTGAACGTATGGTTTTGGCAGAGCGCCTGCAGGCGCAACAGGATTAAGACTTATGCAATAAGTATGTGAAGCTGTAGGTAGAGGTATCTGTCTTGGATTCCGTAGTTGAGCTGGTTACTGCCCAGCAGTCGTTGAATTAAAGAGCTTCATCATCATCGAATCCATTTTTGGCGAGAACCTAGGTAACAGATTGCGTCTTGATCATGTGATCGTGACCCCTGAGCCCCTTTCCCCAGAATATCTGGGCTGCACCCCATGTCTGGAGATCTGGATGCTCTTAACGATTCAGGAACGTCTTCACATGTTTACTTCTTCGGTATTCTTGTTGTTTTTCCAAAATCTTGCATAGTCCTTGAGATACTTTGCACCTCAGTACCTCATATTCAATGCTACTTCTGGTCTAAGCGTTGGCTCAAACTTGGCAGAAGATACGGGCTGAGTTATCACTAAGTGAACATATCGGATTCGTCGGATTCTGCGCATTCGTTCTTCCAGAAAGCGGCCGACAAAAGCCAAACAAACACATCTGTCAGCGGCAAATGAGGCTGTGAACGGCCGGGAACGCATGTCAACTTATCGTAAGACTTGACATGGCCGGGATCTGGTCTTTCCGACCTTGGAGAGATCAGAAGAAGTGTGTGTTGTAGAACAGTGTAACCAGTGTCTTCATGTCATATATCAAGGAGCATTTTGAAAGTGAAATGTAAATATCCAACGGAGTCTTCTGTTCCTTTTCTTGAAAGCTTTCATCCTTGACTGACATAACACGTCCTCGAATACTTACGAACTTCACTTGAATTCCAACTGTTGAATGTCCACCAACTCGATCAGGAACAGTCAGCCAAGCCTAGCCACATCTGCAAGTGACCTGCACGGAATGAAGCACGGGCCGCTCCGCAGACAGTGCAGACCTTGAAGCCATCATCGATAAAAACACGAACACGACGGCATCTTGAGAACCGGATGAGCCCATAATCAACAAACACTAGATCCGCCCGCTGCCCTCCGCAACCCCTCTATTTAAATGCCCTGGGAGGGCCATCACAAGTTCTAGTCCTTATAGTTCAATTGACCATTTCTTCAACTTCATCATGGCGACAAAACCCTCGAGAATCGTAGCTGTCAAGCACACTGAACCGCATGGCTACGAGTTTTTTGGACCGTATGTGTATATTTCTTCTCCTACATTGGATGATGTGCTAACTCTTTGTAGTCCCGGCGCATTCTTTATCTCCTTCGGTCTTCCAATTGCTATATATGCCTTCACCTTCCTCTGCAATGACATCTCTGGCTGCCCTGTCCCCTCAGTTCTCGCCCCTTCGACATTGACCATCGAAAGACTCAAGCAAGATGCAGGATGGCCCGCCAATGGTATATATGGACTGGCAAGCTGGGATGTGTCTGCGAAGGTTTTGGGATACTATTTGCTCAGTCTGGTACTCCACCGTGTTTTGCCAGGAGAGAAAAAGGCAGGTGTTGAGCTTGCGACTGGCGGCACACTCAAGTACAAGTTCAACAGTATGGGCCCTATCTAAGCCATGTGGAATAACTCTAATATCTTACAGCATGGTCCTCCACAATGGTCACCTTTGCCATCCTTGCAGCAGGTACAGTCTACCAAGGTGCAGACTTCCCAGTCTGGACATACATCTACGACAACTACCTCCAAATCGCCACAGCCAACATCCTCATAGCCTATTCCTTGGCTACCTTCGTCTATGTCCGCAGCTTCAGCGTCAAGCCTGGAAACTCGGATCGTCGAGAGTTGGCAGATGGTGGACATTCGGGCAACATGCTATACGATTGGTTCATTGGCCGGGAGCTTAACCCTCGAGTTACAATCCCTCTTCTCGGCGAGATCGATATCAAGGAGTTCATGGAGTTGCGTCCAGGCATGATGGGCTGGGCTATATTGGACTTTGCCTTCGTTGCACGTCAGTACAGAACATATGGCTATGTGACAGATAGTATTCTGCTCGTCACATTCTTCCAAGTGCTCTACATCCTTGACGCTTTCTGGATGGAGAATGCTATCTTGACGACTATGGACATCACAACCGACGGCTTCGGATTCATGCTTTCGTTCGGTGATCTCGTCTGGGTCCCATTTGTCTACTCTCTTCAGGCCAAATACCTTGCAACATATCCATTGACCTTGGGGCCTCTTGGCACGGCTGGCGTTCTTGGGGTTCTAAGCGCTGGATATGGTATTTTCCGCAGTGCTAACAACGAAAAGAACCGTTTCCGTACCAACCCCAACGACCCTCGTGTCGCCCACCTCAAGTACCTGGAGACAAAGTCTGGATCAAAGCTCTTGATTTCTGGCTGGTGGGGAACCGCACGCCATATCAACTATGCAGGTGACTGGCTCCAATCCTGGGCATACTCCCTCCCAACTGGTCTTGCCGGATACCTCGTTCAGCGCAGCTCAGTCGCACCCGCAACTGGCCAATCACTTGCCGACAAATCCTTTGTGTACAGCGGGCCAACAGAGTACACTGAGGTCCTGCAGGGTTCCGCGAGAGGATACGGCATGATTGTCACCTATTTCTACGTCCTCTACTTTGCCATCCTGCTCATCCACCGTGAGCGAAGAGATGAGGCAAAGTGCATTCGGAAGTATGGTGATGACTGGAAGAAGTATCAACAGATTGTGAAGTATCGGATCATCCCTGGTATCTACTAGGAGACGAGAGTGCGTCGTGAGTGGTTTAGAGACCAGGCTTATTTTGAAGCTGTATAATAATTCGTTCTAGAGAAGACAAGGTCTATGCGAGGACTAGAATAGCGATCCATTTGCAATGAGAAGCTCAAAGCTATGTTTTAAATAATTCATTCGCTCTTTGCTGCAGTGAAGTAGGCCTGGTGGTTCACTCCTCGATGAACGCATAAAAACTCTTTCGGCGGGAGGATCTTGGCACTGCGGGAAGCCCCCACCAGTGTGTCAGTCCCAGCTCCTACATGGCAAGAGCTGAAAGAACCAGGAGTCTCTGCATAAATGCTTCAGAACAAGGAGTCAGCACGCTTTTTATTTAGGGACTTTTCAAATTTTCAATTTTTATTCTCGACTTCTCCAAAACCCGCTTATTATAGTACTTTCCAACCTCGAAAGTAGAGCTCTCATTAGTAAATGTAATTATAGTGATCTTTAATGTATATAATTAGCACTAGGTGTTGAGAAGTAATTTAAACCCCTAACACTAAGTGCCCCTTTAGGGTTCAGGGCCGCTACTCGTACCTCCTTGCAAGAAGCATCGAAGTAACTTTGCCTCGCTTATTGCCTTAACCCAACTCCTTCTCGTTGGCAGTGCCTACCTGAAGCGGATAGTCTCAGCAGAGAAGTTAATAAAAGCTGATTTCGCAAGACAAATTTTGTTTCTCCGTTTCATTCTAGACTTGTATTGCTTCTGAATCTGAAGAATCTGTGATCTCTGAAGCCCACCCCAGCTACTCATGCTACAAAGCACCGGCAGCTGGGCCCATAATTCGCAACGTTGATAGAAAAATCTCGCAACTTTCTCCCATGTAGAAAGCGAGCTAACTTGGAAGCCCTCAACCATATTGCTAGTTCTCACTTGCCCTCGTACGCAGCCTTCAAGCCAGAAATATCAAGCTTTTTCATATCCATCATAGCCTGCAACGTGCGTCTTGATTTCTCTGGATCAAGATCGGTGATCAATGTGCTCAAAATCTTCGGAACAACCTGCCAGGAGAGACCATATTTATCACCGACCCATCCACATTGTTGCTTCGCAGGATCACCACCCTCACCAAGCTTGGACCAATAGTAATCGACCTCAGCTTGATCCTCGCACATGATTTGGAAGGAGATGGCCTCGCTGATCTTGAACTGGGGTCCGCCGTTCAAGATCGTGAATGACTGGCCGTTAATTTCGAAGGCTACTAACATGACATCGCCGGCCTTGTGCCCGTGGATCTCTTTTCCAGCGTCGGTGTAACGTTGAACGGAGGTGATTTTGCTGTCTTTGAAGATCGAGATGTAGAACTTAGCGGCTTCTTCTACTTGGCCGTCGAACCACAGACAAGGTACGATGTTGGAAGGCATTGTGATGGGGTAAAGGACCGGCGGTGGACAGCTTGATGTGAATGTGGATATTGAAACAATTTTATTCAAAGTTCGTGGATCTACTGTTGACGGCGAAAGTTTGTAATGGAGTGAGTATTTGGGCGTTTGGTACGAGGTGGATTGGGGTTTATATGGGAATATGCTGGCCTTGTTACCTATTCTACGACTACACACCATGTGATACCGTGTTTCTCACGCGGAGGAATGACTCAAAGCCATGGTCCACGCGTAAGTAAGGACTTAAATCGTGCATGCCAACCTTCTTAGGGTCCAGTAAAATCAGGAGGTCGGTTGTTGTGGCGTGGGGGGAGGGTAATCACCGGATTGTTTTCACTCCGGTATCCTAAAGTTAGAATAGCAAACTTGAAGGCGGCACCAGTGATGGAGTGACAGTGGAGGCGGGGGCGGGCTGATTGACGCTAAAACATTATCGAGAGATATGGCCCAAATCGCCGATTTCCCTCCCCCCTAAATCTCACCGGCCGAACACCCTGAATGGAGGGTTCGATTCGCGAAACAAATCGAGAACCGAAGAAAATACGCCTCTGCCCCCTCTTCTTGCATAGAGCGTGTTGAAGGTCTGTAATACGTTGGCTGATGCAAGCAGGCAATCGATCGAGCTTGATCAACGAATGCGAATGACACGGGGGTTCCCGTGACTTTTGCCTTATCCTTGTAATATCGGCTAAAAGTCCCGTAGCTCGCTAATTGGATAAGCTGGCTGAGGCAACCGACTTTGAGGCTCTTTAGGCATTCAATTCATGGCGGCGGCCTTAAAAATTTCTCAAACTTGAGAACGTGTCCGCAAGACTTAAGTACTGTACAAATAGAAGTTCTAGGCAATCGATGTGGAAGCAGGCCAAGTCTTCAACGAACACAAACAAACAAACCATAAGCCACGCAAAGCGGTGGTTCAGCTCCCTACTCTTGGCTCCTGATCGAGTCCGACTGTCTTCGTTACACAGCAGCCTGACCGATTAGGGCGCCAGTCGTGGCCATAAGAGCTCCCTACAGCTGCTCTATCAACCTTCGATAGGAGAACAAGGCGTCGAGAAGATACGCCTCTGTCTTCTAGGATCGCTGCCACTGGGAAGACTGCTATGCAACACAAATGCCAATGCTCGAGGCGTGTGATAGCTCCAATGTGACTGCCTGCTATTATGTACAAAATGATGGAAGAAGATCGGAAGTGTGTCCGCGATGAAAGCCACCACTATTCTGCACTTACTGAGCTTGAGCTTGAGCTGGCGATGGAGATATGACCTGAGATATTGCCCACCCATGCCATCTTCCTCTCTTTAAATATGAACCGTTTCGTTTCGAATATATTCTTCCACTCTTTGCTTACCTTTGTCAATATCTTCCCGTAATCTCACTTCCACCACGAATATTCGGGAACAGCATCTACCATGTCTCAGCCCACCTACGCAATCAAAGGCATTCCTGTGCCTGCAGGCCAACCAACCCCCACTCGTAAGGAGATCACAGCCTGGATTTCTAACAATCCGCTACAGGTGTCTCTCTTCATGAGAGCGCTCACCGAGTTCCAGCAATTATCTCCTACCCAGAATCCACTTTCATATTATCGAATTGCCGGTTCGTGTCTTTATCAAATTCTCCGCAGGATATTTCTAATATTATTAACTTACCAGGAATTCATGGAGACCCCGACGTGCCTTGGGATGGAGTCGGCAACCCTCAAGGTCCTGGCCTTCCCGGCTTCTGGTGCGCACATAACAGGTCAACGTTCTCAACCTGGCACCGCCCTTACCTGGCATTATTTGAGGTTTGTGAAGCATCCATGGTAGCATTGTTAGTAGACTTGCTCACAAGGTCCCTGTAGCAACGGATATATGATATCATGATAGGGATTATTGCGAGAAACGTACCGGCAGGCAGTCAAAGGAAAGCCTGGGAGGATGCGGCGAAACAATGGCGCCTGCCGTATTGGGACTGGGCGGTTAAACAAAGATATATGGGGGATTACGGTTTGCCCGAGATTTTCACCAAGGAGAGAGTTCCGATCCTGAATTTCGACCGCACTACAACCACAAACATAATCAACCCTCTTTGGAAGTTTTCCAATCCAACTGGGGTTCCAATGGGACATAGGTCGATGGGAATCTATCGTCTTCGCGGCTATCCAGTTAGTAACCCTCCCTTGAGCTGTAGGCCGACCGAACTTACTGTTAGCAGTGGAGTCGAGCAGTGGGAACCAGTAGGTTCGGGATCGTGACCTCTCAAAGTGAAACAACCTGGCGGGGTGGCATCAACGATTGGCGAGAAGCTAACGAGGCTCTTCAAAATCCCTCCCAAATTGGTTGGTTCCCAGCATCAACTGGAGACGCCGTCTACAGATTGTTTGCCCCAGGTTATTTCAGTTCATTCGAATCATTTGAGTCGAAGATTTTCCATAATCCCCAGACCCCTAGAGATTACCTGTCACTGGAGTATGTTCATGACGGCATTCACGTAAGTGCAGCGTTGCGCATTTAGTTGACACCCTATTAGGTCTGACTAACTCGCAATAGCCACTAACCGGAGGGTGGGATGAGAATGGAAGAGGTATTGGACACATGGCTGATCCTTCCGTTTCCGCGTTTGACCCGATATTCTGGTTCCATCACTGGTAAGCACTTTGGCAATGATATTATCTCGAGTCTAACATGGCCTAGTAACGTGGATCGCCTGGCTGCTATATTCCAAAAGCTGAACCCAAATATGTGGTTCAACCCTCAAGGAAGGGTCGGCAGTGCTCCGCTTGACCCTTTTCACATAGACACCGCCAGTACCTCTTGGAATTCCGACTTGTGTCGAGACTGGAGAGCAAGCCTTGGATATGAATACGATGACTTGTCAGCGCCGGGGCCGCCGACAACATCCGTCGCAGCCCGTTCTTTTGCAGCTGACTCTCCCAGTGACTTGTCTGCGCCGGGACCGCCGGCAGACCTCATCGTAGTCCCCTTGCCTGAAGTAGACTCTCCTGACGACCAGAGCGATTTGTCTCGACTTCGGAAAATCATCAATGAGAAGTATGGTCATGTCCGTAGGGAATTGGACAAGTCCCCAAGCATACACGGGCGTGAAAATGACTACATTATTAACGTCGTAAGTCCCCACCCCCCCATTC